>SZWC01007747.1:87130-109512 GCA_023375785.1 Penium margaritaceum | reverse complement strand
CGTCCGCGGGGGGCGAGCTTGCCGCCCTGCTGCGGGGCGGGCAGCCATACAACGGCGACGCAGCCCCAGACGCGAGCGGGGCGGAGGTCAGCGCGCCGACCGCACCAGTGCTGGTAGGGCGTGGACTGGCGGGGAAGGGGACCGTGGGGAACCCGGTTCCAGACCCAGGTCATGTAGGCCATGGCTTCAAAATAGAAGCCGTCAGAGAGACCAGACTCGACGCGCATGGTGCGAACAACGTCGGCCATGGTACGGTTCCACTGTTCGGAGACGCCGTTCTGGGCGGGTGTGTAGGGCGCAGACGTCTCATGGTGGATACCGCGGGAGGCGAGAAAGGTCGTGGCCTCACCCAAGTACTCGCCACCGCGATCGGAGCGAAAGCGGCAGAGGGGGCGGCCACACTCGCGCTCCGCGAGGACAAGCCAGTCCTGAATGGTTCGGGCGACATCGCTTTTCTGCCGGAGGCAGAAGACCTAGCGGTAGCGAGAGTAGTCGTCCGTAAGAGTGAGGACATAGCGGCCATGCTCACCGACAGATGCAGTGGGAAGAGGGCCCATGACATCCGAGTGGACAAGGTCAAGAGGGGCGGACGCGCGGGAGGAAGACAGGGGGTAGGTGGACCGGTGCATCTTCCCCTGAGCGCAGTCAATGCACTCAGTGGGGCACGGGAGAGGAAAAGTCTCCGGGTCAAGGCCTTTGGCCGGCTGGGTGCGAAGCATGCTCTCTACGGCGGCCGAGTGGACGTGGCAAAGGCGACGGTGCAAGAGGCGAGTGTGCTGTGGAGACAGTGTGCTGGTGACAAACACATGACCTGTGGCTGCCGACGGGGAGGAGACGGGAGGGGAAGAGGACAGGCGGGGAACGTGCCACAAGTTGCCACGAGCGGTGGCGTGCAGGATGACAAGACCAGACGGACGCAACGACACAGTGCCGACACCACGCGAGTGCACAACATCCATACTCATGCGGTCAAGGGCAGTCACGGACAGGAGGCTGAGCTCAAGACCAGGGACAAAGAGAACATCGGTCAGGAAGACGTCACCGGCTGGACCACGGAAGCGAACGACGCCAACACCACGGACAGGTAACACCTGTCCGGAGCCTGTCCGGACACCGGAGACATCGCCGANGATGACAAGACCAGACGGACGCAACGACACAGTGCCGACACCACGCGAGTGCACAACATCCATACTCATGCGGTCAAGGGCAGTCACGGACAGGAGGCTGAGCTCAAGACCAGGAAAAAAGAGAACATCGGTCAGGAAGACGTCACCGGCTGGACCACGGAAGCGAACGACGCCAACACCACGGACAGGTAACACCTGTCCGGAGCCTGTCCGGACACCGGAGACATCGCCAACAGGACCAAGTATACTGAAGGCCTCGCGAGAGGCCGTCATGTGATGCGTGGCCCCGGAGTCGATGATCCAGGTCTCAGCAGGATCCTGGACAGGGGTCGCCAGATCACTCACGGTCACGTGGCAGCAAGCGAGGGACGCGGACGCAGTAGAAGGGGGCGTGAAGCGAGACTGCCAATCATCAAGCCATGCGATGTCGTCAAGAAGTGGGGTGGAGGAGACCACGGGAGACGACGAGATAGACGAAGAAAGAGGACACGACAGCAGCTCGGTTTCAGTCATGCAAGGAGGATCCGGGGGGCAGGATGTGACGCAACTCGCACTTCCCTGGGGAGGAGGGCGAGGTAGGCCAAGCTGGAGCGCGATGAACTGCTCCAGCTGTCGCTCACGGGAGGACGGCCCAGGAGTGTAGACGGAGTGAGGAGTGGCGGCGCCGGAACCCGGGTAGTGGGAGGACGGAGCCGGCGAAGGAAGCGGAGGCGCCGACGGCTGAGGGTAGTACTGCTGCGGGTAGTGCTGCGGCGGCGCGGCTGTCGGCGGGATAGCCGGAGCTGCCGAAGTGGTAGAGCTGCTGGACGAAGTCGGAGTGTCGGGACCAGCAGTAGCGGCGGCGGCAGAGGCGAGGCGGTGCTCCCGCTGACGGCGCATAGTGGCGATGACGCGCGCCTCATCCGTCGGGAGAGGGCAGGTGTACCACCCGTGCCCGGGCTGACCACAGTTGTGGCAGACCGAGCCACTACCGCTGGACCCGGTCGACGACTGCTGCTGCTGCTGCTGCGGCGGACCCTTGCCTTTCTGGTTGCGGTGCTTCTTCTTCTTCCCCGAAGACGACGAGGTAGCTGTGGCAGGGGAGGAGACACCCACGGAGGCAACGGCAGGGGAGGCGACGGCAGGGGAAGCAAGTGCCTCCGTGCGATGGAGTTGAGACTCTTGGTGAGCTTCCTCAATGCGGAGGAAGAGCTCGTATGCCCAGGGCATGAGAGTGCCCTGGGTCGCCATGGTGGAGAGGACGTCCTGGGGATAATAGACGAAGACGTCCGCGTACGCACTGGTGGCGCCGCGCTTGATGGTGAGGAGCGCGGACAGAGGGGGCGGAGCAGAATTGCCGAGACGACGAAGGATGTCCTCTGCCCGCTTCCAGTAGGCAGTGACCGTCTTGGTCTCTCCCATGTGCAGGGAGTTGAACTCCCGAAGCAGACGGCTGATCTCAGCGTCGCTGGACAGGCGATGGGGTCTGGTGAGGACGTGCCATGCAGCTGCAGGGTCTGGGATGTCGCCAGCGGTGAAGTCGCCGAGGAAGGGCTCCAGGGCAAGGCGGGAGGCGGGGGGGGCGACTGGGACAAGGGCGCGGACGGTGCGACCAGCGTCATACAGCTGATCGGCCTGGGTGGAGTCGTAAGGCAGGGTGTAGTAGGCCCACAAACCTTCACCCTGTGCCCAGATCCGGAAGCTGAGCTCCCAGCTCCGGAACTGCTCGCCGCTCTGAAGCGGCGGCGGAGGTGTCTCAAAGTCCTTCTGCCTGCGGCCGGCACCCAAAGTGGGGCCAAGGACGGAGGTCACTGTCTGCCGTTGGCGCTGAGTCTGCTACTGTGCCAGGTAGTACGTGGCAGCGGACACAGCGGGGCTAGCATGCCCGGGGGGGATGAAGGACAGCGGCACACTGGTGGCGCTGTGCGAAGCGACCGGCTGTAGCGCTGCAAGCTGCTGCGTCAAGGCGGCAAGCTGCTGCTGAAGAGCAGCGAGAGGGTCAGGGTGGCCGCCAACGTTGCTAGTGGGCTGCTGCTGCTGCTGCTGCTGCTGCTGCAAAGGCGGCGGCTGCTGCTGCTGCTGCAGCGGCGGTGTCTGCTGCTGCAACGGCAGTGTCTGCTGCTCCTGCTGCAGGGGCGGCGGCTGTTGCTGGTGCCGGGGCGGCGGCTGCTGTTGCTGCAGGGGCGGCGGCTGCTGCTGCTGCAGTGGCGGTGGCTGCTGCTGCTGCTACTGCAGCGGCGGTGGCAGTTGCTGCTACTGCTGCAGTGGCGGCGGCTGCTGCTGTTCCTGCTGCGGCGGCGGCGGCTGCTGTTGCTACAGCGGCGGTGGCTGCTGCTGCTGCAGCCGCGGCGGCTGCTGCTGCTGAAGCGGCGGCGGGTGCTGCTGCTGTTGCTGCAGTAGTCGCTGTAAGAAGGGAGGGGTAGGGGTCCCCCCACCAGAGGAGGACCCCTCATCGGGACTCCCTTCCATGACTAAGTGTCCCTTATTTGCTCTTCTTTCCCCCTTTTTTGTTGTTTTTTTTGTTGATGACGTCAGCAGTGACGTCAGCAGAGGGGTGCTGACATCAGCAGCGGCGGACGTTGGGGCCGCTGCTGTTGTTGTTGCTCCTGATGCCGCTACAGCCGCTGCCGCTGCTGCTGCTACTGTTGCTGCTACTACGGTTGCTGCCGCTGCTGCAGCTGCTGTTGCTGCTGCCGCTGCTGCTGCTGCCGCTGCTGCTGCTGCTGCTGCTACTATTGCTGCTGCTGCTGCTGCTGCTGCTGCTTGCTTGCTGCTACTGCTGCTGCTGCTGCTTGCTTGCTGCTGCTGCTGCTGCTGTGGTTGCTGCAGTTGCAGCCGCAGCTGCTGTCGCTGTGAGCTGCTGCGGCTGCCGCGGCTGCTGCAGCTCGCCGCTGCGGCTGTGCGCTACTACAGCCGCGCGCTGCTGCTGCTGGCCGCTGCTGCGGCTGCTGCGTGCTGCAGTAGCTGCTCGCTGCTGTGGCGGGTTGCTGCAGCGAGCTGCGGGGGTGGGGGATTTTTTCTGTTGCCTTTTTTTTTCTTTCCTTTTCTCTTTGTCAGCGGGCAGCAGCCTGCTGTCTGCAGCGAGCAGCGGGCTGCTGCTCGCCTAGCAGCAGCGAGCTGCTGCTCGCTGGCAGCAGCGGGCTGCTGCTCGCTGCTCGCTCGCTGCGAGCAGCGAGCAGCAGCAGCCACGGCTGGCAGCTGCTGCCGCTGGCTGCTGTTGCGGCTCACTGCAGCAGCTGCTGCAGCTCGCTGCTGCTGCTGCACGCTGCTGCAGCTGCTGCGTGCTGTGGCTGCTGCCTGCTGCCGCTTTCGCTGCTGCCTGCTGGCGCTGGCGCTGGCGCTGCTGCTTGCTGCCGCTGCGGGCTGCTGCTGCGAGCTGCTGCTGCGCGCAGCTGCTGCTGCTGCACGCTGCTGCTGCTGGTACTCGCTGCTGCTGCCGCTGCCGCAAGCTGCTGGCGGTGCCAGTCACTGCACCTGGGTGACGTCGCCGCTTGCGTCGTCGCCCGCAGACGTCAGACGCTGCCTGCCGCTCACCTCCTCGCGTCACGCGTGGGGGTCCGTGCTGCCAAAAAAAAAATGGCAGCATTTCCCCTGGCCTAGTGGCCGTGGGAAAAAGTCTGACGCCGCCACCAGGCCGTTCAATGCTGCCGGAAAAAATCCGGCAGCATTTCCCCTGCACTGGCGCGTATGGGGGTCCGCCGGCGTTGTCTGGCACCTGTTCGTCATTCTTCTGCTGCTGCTGCTACGCTCTGGCTCTGATACCGAAATGGAATAGCCTAGGCAGCAGGTTGGGGCAGCAGCGTTGTTGATGCAGCGTGCGGGCTTCCACGCTCGTTGCTTAAGTCAGCTGCCCCCTCAGTCTGCTGCTCTAGAGTCTAAGTCTGGAAGCTCTGGGTTTGTTACTCAGAAATGCGCGCGCCAGTGTTAGCGCCAGAAAGCAGCTGAAAACTGTAAGTGACTGATTAGGAATGAAGAATGAACAACAATGGGAGACCCCTCCAAGTTCTAGGCCCCCCCCAGCTCTGTAGAGCTTGTTACTCAGTTCAACAGCCAATCAGAAAATAGCTCAGTTCAGGCTGGCAGGTTTTCTCGGTGAGGCCTGCCAGNCGCCGCTGCGAACGCAGTCGTGCGGTCAGAATCTGCTAGAAAAATAGTAACGAGGAGTTATGGCAGCCTAAACCCAGATAGTGCCCACAACGGTTTATGCTACCAAACAGGGCCACGCAACATGCAACTGGGACCCCAGGCAGTGCATGATGATGCAGACGCGATGGGATGCGCTGGACGCATGCAAGCAGCAACTGCGGTGTCAATGACCGCCGGCAGCACGACCGCCGAGGAGGCCTACCGATGGAGCTGAGCACGTCGCCGGAGAGAGGAGGCTCCAGCGAACTGCGAGAAGACCTCAGCGTGCGTCGGCTCCACCGGACGACACTCCATCAGCATCGAGTCTCGCCGTCAGTCATCTGCACACCGATGTACACAAGCCAGGAGGACAGAACAGAGCACAATGAGAGATGTGCAAAAAAACCAACACGGAGAAGCTGCACGCGCGCGCAGATTCTCGAAGAACAAGAAAAAAGAAAAGAAAAAAGAAAAAGAAAAAAAAACAAAATAAGGGAGGAGACAAGCCGACGTCAGCAGTTTTGCTTGCTGACATCATCAGTCGTGCTGACGTCAGCAACCACCTGCTGACGTCAGCAAGATAGTCAAATTTTTGGCCGGACAATCAAAAGTTGCCAGGGTTTCAACTCGTCGAGAAACACTGACGCTTTTTAAATCCGACAAACTTCATCGGTCGCCCCATACTGAGCGGCGACATGAGCCTGTCCGACAGCAAGGAGAAGGGACCAGGCGATCCCTCCTCCTCCTCGTCTGGCGTACTCAGTCCACGCTCGCAGGCCATTGAGGACCTGCGCAGCCAGTAGAATGAGATGCGTCGTCTCCCGAGAGAGCAGACTGACGCTATCGGCACGCTGACTGAGCTTCTACGCGCTCAGTCCACGGCCCCTCCGCAGATTTCTGAGGGAGCTGCCGGAGTTGCGGTCTCTACCCAGCATTCGGTCCAGGCACCCGTGACAGGCGCTCCACCCGACGCACCACCTACTGACCTCCTTGATGATGAGCCACTACACGATGAGCCATTCATGCCAGGCATCACGGATGATTCCCAGGAGCACGAGATTCGAGTTCTCCAGGAGCGCCTCCGTCAGCTGTAGACGGGTACCCGACCTCCACCGGTTACCCCGATACGATCATCACCTGACTACCCTGGCGATCACCCTCTCCCAGGAGTTTTTCCCATCTCTCGTCCTCCTCAGCCTGCGGTTGCTCTCCCCACGGAGCGGCAACCTAAGGACTTTGAGGCACCACCTCCACGGTACATCAGCGAGGATGGTTTCGACTACTGGGAGATCCTGTTTCAGGTGTGGGCTACATCTGAGGGAGTGTGGCCTTACTACCACAGCCCGTACCAGTCCACAGACCGAGCACTGGCACTGACAGCAGCCCGGGCCATGCGCGGACTTATCTACGCCATGCCACGCAAGAATGCCGTCGAATTCCGCCCCTTCCTTGGCGAGGCTGGCACAGGCACCGGCGCCGATCCTCGTGGAGGCTGGGATCTGGCGTTATCCCTGTTGGCCGCAGAGACGCACGCCACTCATGCGTCACACATTCGTGCCTTTCATTCGCTTTGTCAGGGGCATGCAGAGTCTGCTGCGGATTAGTGGTGACGCGCTATGCGTATCTACACGCGTCTAGGGACCTCAGGAGGCACACAGGTGTGGGCGCTTCGGATGATTATTCTTGGAGTTTGCCTTGAGTACACCGACATCTTCACACGGTACAGCGACGCTGTCCTCGAGCCTTTCTCAGCCACTCTGCAGCTGCTTCCTTGGGCGCATCAGCTTTTCCTCCAGGTGACTTCAGCCCGTGAGGCAGCAGTAGCGCATCAGGAGACCCCCCTAGCTGCAGCAGTCGACGCGTCACCACCATCTTCACCATGACCACCTCATCTTCCTCCTCCTCTTCGACCTCGTCTATACCCACGCAGACACACGGCATTGCAGTAGCCGCCCAGGGGAAGAAGAAGAATAGGAAGCGTGGATCAGGTCAGCAGGAGTCGTCATCTAGTGGTAGGAGTGCTCGTTCTGTGCACTGCTACAACTGTGGAGGCGCCCATCGCTACACCGAGTGCCAGCAGCCGCTTGACTGGGCGCGGATCACTCGTGGGCTTCAGGCTGCTCATGCTCTTCGTTCCACGTCTGGTGCATCCCCCGCACCCTCCTCGGGACGTGCGGCGGCCACGACTGTAGCCGTTCATGCGTCCTCACCGGCGAGCAGCAGCAATCCGGACCCACGCGATCGCACCATCGCCGAGCTTCGTTATCTTCTGGCGCTTCGCTTTCAGGGAGGTGCGAGTGTGTTGTCATCGTCGAGTGGTTCACAGATTGCTTGTTCGTCCGTTCCCGTGGCTTGTGATGACGCGTGTGGGGGAGCACAGTCAGCATGTGATGATGATGGGCCTGACTGCACTGACTGCATTCATGAGTCTCATCTTCGTGATGTACGTCGTTCCTCCCCACTGACGGCTCAGCGTCCCTCTGATGCCGAGTGTTCCATTGCTCGTTGTACAGTGACGTCCACCAGTCGAAACTCCAGTGGCACTTGGATCATCGATTCAGGGGCCACCCATCACATGACGTGCCGTCGCAATGACTTTGTCGTACTTGGTCCTGTCACGACTGTCCGTTCTGTTCGTACAGGCTCTGGTCAGTCCTTGCCAGTCCATGGTGTGGGAGTTGTATGTTTTGACGGTCCGTCTGGCCCCTTGTATCTTTCTGACGTGTTGTTTGTGCCAGATCTTGAGCTCAGCCTGCTTTCTGTGCGTGCATGCACTCTGATGGGTCTCTCTGTGGAGCACACCGCTGATTCAGTGACTGTGACTGGTACTGACACCCGTAGCATTGTCTTGCGTGCTTCAGTCATAGATGATTTGTATCGTATTGCTCGGCCCTCCTCCCCTTGCTCTCCCTCCTCATCAGGTCGCGTTTTTTTCACTGGTGTTCTATCCTCGAAACACCATCGGTTGCTTCATCGTCGTCTGTGTCACGTGGGCTCCGACACTGTGTCGAAGCTCATTTGGACACAGCCTGCTCTTGGTCTTGACGTGGCTTCTTTCGAGAAGCCACCCAAGATTGACTGTCTTTTCTACGCTCAAGGGAAGATGCACCGGTGCACCTATCCTGACTCGCGTTCCCGAGTGCTTAGGCCTCTCGAGTTGGTCCACTCGGACCTTCTCGGTCCCCTCCCGGTCGAGTCCCTGTCCGAGAGGGGCCGGTATGTTTTGACGCTGACTGATGACTTCACCCGCATGCGGTGGGTCTATAGTCTGCGTCAGAAGAGTGATGCTACCCTTGCGGTTTGGCTCTGGCTCGTGATGGCTGAGCGTCAGTCTCGCCATACGCTACATACTTTTCGCTCGGATTGCGGAGGCGAGTTCCTTGGCGAGATGGACTCCTTCTTTGCTGAGCACGGCATTTTTCACCAGGTCTCCTCTCCTCCTACTCCACAGCAGAACGGTGTATCTGAGCACTGGAACCGCACCATGGAGGATGCGGTTCGCGCCATGCGTTCTGAGTGCGGTCTCCCAGAGTCGTTCGTTCTTGAGGGCTTCGCCTACATGACTTGGGTTTGGAACCGCCTCCCGCATGGTCGACTTCCGGACCATGTTACACCGTACGAGCTCTGGTTTGGCCACCGTACTAACCTTCGTATCTCTCGTGTCTGGGGATCCCCGGCCTCCGTATGGTACACCGAGGATCAGCAGGCGTCCAAGGTCTCCCCTCGGGGTCGCCTGTGTGCCTTCATTGGCATCTCCTCGCGGTCGAAGGCCTGGCGTTTTTGGGACCCCACTCGCCGTCGCGTCATTGAGTCCCGTGACTCGCTCTTTTTTGAGTCACTCACGTATCGTGACTTTACTTCGATCACAGCCCTCTCCACAGCCCATGTCCCTTCCTATGAGGGTCCTCGGCGGATGGGGGAGACTTCTACGCCAGCGACAATCCCTCGTCCGGCTGATGTGTCCGCTCGAGCCCCCTCTCGATCTCCAGCCCTTGATGATCTGGCTATCATTGCGGTTGGCCCAGAGATCTCGCCTGTACAGCCTGTTTCACACCCCACAGGTACCTCTTCTCTCCCGCCTCCTCCTGCACCATCACCTGTGTCTGCCGGCACCCCTGCTCTTACGTCTGATCCAGTCTTGCCCACTCCCGTTCCTCCATCGGTTGACACCCCCGCCTAAGTGTCCGGACCAGCCTTGCCTGCTGTCACACCCAGCTCTGTGTCTCCCACACACTCATCTCCTCGCTCGGCATCTCCGGCTGCCTCGTCTCAGCCCTCACCAGCTGTGGTCGTACCCGTTCCTGTGGTCGTACCTTTCCCTGAGCCTGAGGTGCGCCCCTTGACCTCTGGTTACTCCCGTAAGCCCGGTGGCCGCCTTCGACCACTAGACTTCGGAGCTCAGCGAGCATCGGGTCCCGGACCCAGGCGTTCCACTCGCAGGATCGCGAGCGGTGATCCAGGCACAAAGGCCTTAGGCCTCAGTGCTCGCACCGAGCTTTCAAAGGTACATCCAGCATGCCCTGTAGGGCACGACCTGGTCACTCGCGAGTTCCATATCGCCTGTGACGCAGCAGCTGATCTTGTGGCCGTCAGGCTTGACACTGAGGCATGTGCACTTGCCACACAGAGTTCCCCCTCTATGGCGCCTGACCCTGGCACATTGAGGGAGGCTCTCTCATCGGAGGATGCCGATGCCTGGCAAGCTGCTTGCGAGGATGAGCTTTGTGCTATGCGAGAGCACAGAGTCTATGAGCTTGTCGACCTTCCTCTTGGGAGGAAGGCGATTCAGGTCAAGTGCGTCTTTCGCAAGAAGGTGAAGCCGGATGGCTCACCGGAACGCTACAAGGCCCGCTTGGTCGTCAAGGGGTACTCTCAGATTGAGGGAGTCGATTACACTGACACCTTTGCCCCTGTCGGCCGCATGACCTCAGCTCGAGCTCTGTTCGGTGTAGTGGCTCAGCATGACTGGGAACTGCACCAGATGGATGTGAACAATGCGTTCCTCCATGGCTCTCTGGATGAGGAGATTTACGTGGCTCAGCCACCNATTCAGGTCAAGTGGGTCTTTCGCAAGAAGGTGAAGCCGGATGGCTCACTGGAACGCTACAAGGCCCGCTTGGTCGTCAAGGGGTACTCTCAGATTGAGGGAGTCGATTACACTGACACCTTTGCCCCTGTCGGCCGCATGACCTCAGCTCGAGCTCTGTTCGGTGTAGTGGCTCAGCATGACTGGGAACTGCACCAGATGGATGTGAACAATGCGTTCCTCCATGGCTCTCTGGATGAGGAGATTTACGTGGTTCAGCCACCAGGTTTTGAGGACGGTGACAAGGTCTGGCGCTTGTGCAAGTCCTTGTATGGCCTCAAGCAGTCTCCACAGTGTTGGAACCGGGAGATCACTGGCACTTTGACTTGCGCAGGATACGTACAGAGCGAGGCAGATCCCTCGCTCTTCATCCTACCGACACCCGAGCTGTTCACCGCCATCCTGGTCTATGTTGATGACCTCCTGATCGCGTCTCCATCCCTGGAAGCCATGAAGGAGGCCAAGGCTTTCCTGCAGACTGCCTACAGGATGAAGGACCTCGGTCCTGCATCGGTGTTTCTTGGTATGGAGATCGTGCGTGATCGTAGACATCAGACACTGTTGCCGCATCAGGCCCGATACGCACAAGTCATGGGGGAGCGCTTCAACGATCTCCTTGGTGCAGTGCCATCCGCTTCCACACCTCTTACACCCGATGGGCAGGATGTTCTGAAGGTGGATGACCCTATACAGCTGGGGGAGATAGTGGACATGACCTTGTACCTCCGTCTCATCCGATCTCTGATGTACCTGGCCACCACTACGCGTCCTGACATGGCATTCAACGTCAACCTCCTTGCTCAGTTCTCGCAGGCTCCACGTGCAAGAGCTCTTCATGCGGCTGTGCGAGTGGTACGGTACGTGGTCTCCACGCTGTACTTCAGACTCTGCTTTCGTCGGCAGTTTTCGGTGGTCCTTGACGACTACATTGACAGTGACTGGGCTTGGAGCCCTGATGGGCGCAGTCGTACTGGCTACGTGTTTCTGCTCGGTGGTACCGCTTTGTCTTGGTGAAGCGGGAAGCAGGGCTGCATTGCACGTAGCTTGTCAGAGGCAGAGTATGTTGCTTTGGGCGCAGGGGCTGCTGAGGCAGTATGGCTGCAGCGCTTGTTTCTTGAGCTTGGGCAGTCAGTACCCGCCATTGTGCTGCGTTGTGACAACCAGAGTGCTCTCGCCATTGTGGAGAACTCTGGTGTTTTTCATGCTCGCACAAAGCACATTGCGGTTGAGCATCACTTCGTTCCTGATGTGGTGGAGCGACGCGTGATTTCCATCATGTGGGTTGGTACTGACATGCAGCGTGCTGATTTCTTGACAAAGGCACTTGCTTGCGGAAAGTTCCTGGTGGCCATTCGTTTTGTTGGGCTTCGCCCCGTGCGTGAGAGTGGTTGAGTATGGGATGTGCGTTTGCATCTCATCTGTTTGTGTCAATCACTATTGTGTTCGTACCAGTGCTGCACGCGTATGGACATGCGTACCATCGGGTCATGTGGGAGTGTTGTGCTTTGTGCCGTTCCTGTACAATTTACTGTGACCACTCGGCCGTGTCCATACTCGTGCAGATCCCTGAGGCGGGCGGCCCTGGTGACACCGGCGCGACGACAGACGGAGGACTACCAGCTTGGAGCTGGCCAACCACTGCACCAGAGCCCCAGGTGCCACCAGGACTCTCTGCTGTGTCTTCTACATCTTGCAGGCGTCTTTCGGGAGACTGGCCATGAGGCCTATTTGCATGTTTTTGTATTGTATACTCACTGTCTGTCGATGGATGCATGCATGTGACCAGTCGTAACGTCCGTCTTTTGATTCTGCACGTCTAGGTTCAGACGGCGTAGCATTCTAACATGTGTGCGCAGAGTTACGGCCAAAACAGTGGTTTTGGGCCGGTTTTAGGACAGCTCTTGGACTGCCGCATGCAACACCCGCCGTGCGCCGCGGCAGGTACTTATGCCTTGGACCTGTCATTTGTCATCTCTCTTTGCATATGCTATATTGAAGCATTTTGACACTTTGCCTTGTGTCTCCTAGCCAAACCCGTGCCGTACTGTGTACGACCTGTGACTGTCGACACCGTCTGATCAGGCACTGACGCCTAGTCAGCGGCTGCCACGCATTTTCTCTCCTCCCCCCCAGCTCTGTAGAGCTTGTTACTCAGTTCACCAGCCAGTCAGAAATTACCTATTTTCAGGCTGGCAGTTTTCTCGGTGAGGCCTGCCAGACGGCCGACAGCCCAAAACCCGGGTGTCGTTCGTTTTGCCTGAAAACTGGACCATACCATAATACCAATGCTGCAAACGCAGCCGTGCGCTCAGAATCAGCTAGAAAACTAGTAGCGAGAAGTTATGGCGGCCTGAACCCAAGTAGTGCCTACGATGGTTTATGATGCCGAACAGGGCTATGCAACATGCAACAAGGACCCTAGGCAGCGCATGACGATGCAGACGTGATAGGACGCGCTGGACACCTGCAGACAGCAACTGCGGTGGCCGTGACCACCGGCAGCACGACCGCCGAGGAGGCCTGCCGATGGAGCTGAACACGTCGCCGGAGAGAGGAGGCTCCAGTGAACTGCGAGAAGACCTCAGCGTGCGTCGGCTCCATGGAACGACACTCCATCAGCATCGAGTCTCACCGTCAGTCATCTGCACGCCAATGTACACAAGCCGGGAGGACACAACAGAGCACAATGAGAGCAAAAACCAGCACTCCCCCACGACTCACATGCGTAGTGCACATGGGCGGGCAGAGACACGGTCAACATCCATACTCCCCCAGGGCACGCAGAGACGCAGGCAGAGACCAAGAGAGCAAATCACGGACGCACGCCGTTTGAACTCACAGCCTTCTTGAACGAGTCTCGCTTTAGTGCCACGGTCAGGAAGTCAGCCCGCTGCCGTGCTGTCTCAACCCACACGATGCTGATGCTGCCGTCGTGCAACAACGAACGCACATAGTGATACTCAACATTGATGTGCTTTGTGTGAGTGTGATACACACCGTCATTGTTGGCATTGGCCATGGCACTCTCATTGTCACAATGCAAGGTGATGGATGCAACAGACTGATGCAACTCGGACAAAAGACGACGCAACCACACACTCTCACACGCTCTTGAGCCAAGTGCCACGTACTCAGCCTCAGCAGTGCTGCGTGCAATGCACCCCTGCTTACCACTGTGCCAAGACACAGCTGTGCCGCCGATCAGGAAGATCCAGCCTGTGCGACTCTTACCGTCTAGACTACCAGCCCAGTCACTGTCGGTGTAGCCCACTGCGACGATGGACGGCTGGCGGCGGAACATGAGACCTCACCGAGGGGTTGAGACGACATAGCGTAGCACTCGGATCGCGGCCTCGTAGTGGAGGTGATGCGGCTTGTGAGAGAACTGGGCCAGGAGGTTGACGAAGAACGCGATGTCTGGACGCGTTGTCGACACGAGCAACATCAGTGACCCGATGATCCGCAGATATGTGGTCACATCAACTAGCTCCCTCACAACAGTTGGGTCAGGACTCTTCAACTTCACCTGGTGATTGGGTGACATAGGTGAAGATGCGCTGGACACGAGGGGCAGGTCCCCGGCGAAGCGAGCAGACAAGGTCTGCACATAGGCAGCCTGGTGGACGTGTAGGATGCCCTGGGAGCGATAGTGCTCGAGCTCCATGCCAAGGAAGACTCGGGCAGACCCGAGATCCTTCATCTGGTAGGCAGCGTGCAGCAAATCCTTGACACGCTAGATGGTGGCTGTGTCTGGCGACGCGATGAGGAGATCGTCAACGTATACCAGAACTGCGGCAAAGGTCTGACTTTGCGGGTTGAGAAACAGTGCGGGGTCAGCGGTGCTGCGCTGGAGGCCGCCACGGAGAAGTGTGCTGCTGATCTCTTGGTTCCAGTACCAAGGCGACTGCTTCAGGCCATAGAGGGCCTTCCGCAGCCGCCAGACTCTCCCAGTACCGTTGTCGTAGCCTGGGGGCTGCACCATGTAGAGCTCCTCACCCTCCAGTGAGCCATGGAGGAACGCGTTGCTCACGTCCATCTGATGCAGCTCCCTCCCATGCTGGGCGACCAGGCTGAAGAGCGCCCGGCTAGTGGAGAACCGACCGACTGGGGCGAAGATCTGGTCGTAGTCAACCCCAGGGACCTGAGCAAACCCCTTTGCTATGAGGCGGGCCTTGTACTTGTCCAAGGACCCGTCAGGCTTCCACTTGCGCCGTGATTCCCACTTGGCGCCAATGGCCTTCCGACCTGGAGGGAGGTCGACGAGGTCATACACGTGGTGCTGCCGGATAGCAGCGAGCTCCTCGGCGCAGGCAGCATCCCAATGTGCGGCCTCAGGAGAGGCTCGAGCCTTGCATAGGGTGGCTAGGTCCTCTGGGCATACTGTGGACCGGACTGAGAGGGCGTGTGTATCACGAGCTCCAGGTGGGATGCGGGCGAGTGCAGCCATGACAGCATGCCGATGCTCGTGATGAAGCATGGCGTAGCCCAATGCAGAGCCCGGGTGAAGGTCGGAGATGATGGCCGAGGTGGTCAGGCCGAGAGCCTTAGTGTCATGGTCCCCACTCACAACCGTGGGAGTGGAGGAGGCACGTGGAGCCACAGGGGGTCAAGGCGCCACAAGACGCGGTGCGACGGTCTGCGTGGTCACTGTCAGCCGAGGTCGGAGCTTGCCGCCTGGGCCACGTGTGTAGCACGATTGGACAGGAGATGGCACTAGGTTCCACGGGCCAATGGAGGCGGACGGGGCTATTGGCCCGGAGGAGCCAGTGGACACAACAGGCGCTGCTGGCCTGGAGGGGCCAGCGGAAGTGACCGGGACTGCTAGTCCGGAAGGATCAGCGGACGCGGCGGGGACTGTTGGTCTTGATGGGCCAGCGGACGCGACTGGGGCTGCTGGCATGGAGGGGCCAGCGGACGCGACGGGGACTACTGGCCCCGAGGGGTCAGCGGACACGACTGGGGCTGCTGGCCCGGAGGGGCCAGCGGACACTACCGGGGCTGCTGGTCCAGAGGGGCCAGAAGACGCGACCGGGACTGCTGGTCCGGAGGGGCCAGTGGACACAGCGGGGATTGCTGGCCCCGAGGGGCCCGCGGACGCGACTGGGGCTGCTGGCCCGAAAGGGCCAGCGGACACTACCGGGGCTGTTGGTCCGGAGGGGCCAGCGGGCGCGACCGGGACTGCTGGTCCAGAGGGGCCAGCAGGTGCAACTGGGACTGCTGGTCTGGAGGGGCCAGCAGACGCGGCGGGGACTGCTGGCCCCGATTGGCCAGCGAATGAGGCGGGGACTGCTGGTCCCGAGGGGCCAGCGGACGCGACTGGGGTTGCTGGCTCAGAGGGACGGAGTGCTGTGTCACTCGGAAGCGACAGGACGGAGGACGGACTCACCACTCCCCCACGCAACGGAAGGGACACGGACAAGCCAGAGTGAATGAGGTCGCGGGGAAACAGGTCCTCGAAGAAGAGGGCATCGCGTGACTCAACGATGCAGTGCCGGGACGGGTCCCAGAAGCGCCAGGCCTTGGACTGACAAGACAGGCCGAGGAAGGTGCAGGGGCGTCCGCGGGGGGCGAGCTTGCCACCCTGCAGTGGGGCGGGCAGCCACACAATGGCTACGCAGCCCCAGACGCGAGCCAGGTGGAGATCAGCGCGCCGACCGCACCAGTGCTGGTAGGGCGTGGACTGGCGGGGAAGGGGACCGTGGGGAATCCGGTTCCAGACCCAGGTCATGTAGGCCATGGCTTCAGAATAGAAGCCATCGGAAAGACCGGACTCGACCCGCATGGTGCGAACGGCGTCGGCCATGGTACGGTTCCAGCGCACGGAGACGCCATTCTGGGCGGGTGTGTAGGGCGCAGACGTCTCATGGTGGATCTTGCGGGAGGCGAGAAAGGTCGTGGCCTCACCCATGTACTCTTCGCCGCGATCGGAGCAAAAATGGCAAAGAGGGCGGCCACACTCGCGCTCTGCGAGGACAAGCCAGTCTTGAATGGCGCGTGCGACATCGCTCTTCTGCCGGAGGCAGAAGACCCAGTGGTAGCAAGAATAGTCGTCCGTAAGGGTGAGGACATATTGGCCATGCTCACTGACGGACGCGGTGGGGAGAGGGCGCATGACGTTCGAGTGGACAAGGTTGAGGGGGGCGGACTCACGGGATGAAGACAAGGGATACGTGGACCGGTGCATCTTCCCCTGAGCGCAGTCAATACACTCAGTGGGGCATGGGAGAGGGAAAGTCTCCGGGTTAAGGCCCTTGGCCGGCTGGGTGCGGAGCATGTTCTCTACGGCGGCGGAGTGGACGTGGCAAAGGCGGTGATGCAAGAGGCAGGTGTGCTGAGGAGAAAGCGTACTGGTGACAAACACATGGCCTGTGGCGACCGACGGGGAAGAGACGGGAGAGGAAGAAGAGAGGCGAGGAACATGCCACAGGTTGCTAGGGGCGGTGGCGTGCAGTACGACAAGACCAGACGGACGCAACGACACAGTGCCAATACCACGCGATTGTACAACGTCCATGCTCATGCGGTCAAGGGCAGTCACGGACATGAGACTGAGCTCAAGACGAGGGACGAAGAGGACATCGGTCAGAAAGACGTCACCGGCAGGACCACGGAAACGAACGACGCCAACACCACGGACCGACAACACTTGTCCGGAGTACGTCCGGACACCGGAGACATCGCCTACAGGATTGAGCATGCTGAAGGCCTAGCGAGAGGCTATCATGTGATGCGTGGCCCCGGAGTCGATGATCCAGGTCTCAGCAGGGTCCTGGACAGGGGTCGCCAAATCGCTAACGGTCACATGGCAGCAAGCAAGGGATGTGGACGCGGTGGAAGGGGGCGCAAAACGAGACTGCCAATTGTCAAGCCATGCAATTTCGTCAAGGAAGGGGGTGGAGGATACTACGGGAGACGACGCAACAGACGAAGAAACAACGCAGGACCGCAGCTCAGTCTCAGTCATGCAGGGCTGGGCAGGAGGGCAGGAGTTGACGCAACTCGCACTTCCCTGGGGAGGAGGGCGAGGCAGGCCAAGCTGGAGCGCGATGTACTGCTCCAGCTCATGCTCACGGGAGGACGACCCGGGAGTGTAGGCGGAGTGCGGAGTGACGGCGCTGGAGCCCGGGTAGGAGGAGGATGGAGCTGGCGAAGAAAGCGGAAGCGCCGATGGCTGTAAGTAGTACTACTGTGGTACGGGTGTCTACGGGACCGGCGGAGCTGTCGGAGTGGCAGAGCTGCTGGACGAGGTTGGGGTGTCAGGGCCAGCAGTAGCAATGGCGGCAAAGGCGAGACGGCGCTCCCGCTGGCGACGCAGGGAGGAGATGACGCGCGCCTCATCCGTCGGGTAAGGGCATGTGTACCACCCATGCTTGGGCTGGCCACAGTTGTGGCAGACTGAGCCACCACCGCCGGAACCGGTCGACGACTGCTGCTGCTACTGCTGCGACGGACCATCGCCTTTCTTGTTCCGGCTCTTCTTCTTCTTTCCCGAAGACAAGGAGGTAGCTGCGACGGGGGAGGCGACGGCCACGGAGGGAACGGCAGGGGAGGCGACGGCAGGGGATGCAAGAGCCTCCGTGCGATGGAGATGGGACTCCTGGCGAGCTTCCTCAATGCGGAGGAAAAGCTCGTACGCCTGGGGCATGAGGGTGCCCTGGACCGCCATGGTGGAGAGGACGTCATGGGGGTAATGGACGAAGATGTCTGCGTACGCGCTAGTGGCGCCGCGCTTGATGGTGAGAAGCGCGGATAGAGGAGGCGGAGCAAATGTGCCGAGATGACAAAGGATGTCCTCTGCCCGCTGCCAATGGGCAGTGACTGTCTCGGTCTCTTTCATGTGCAGGGAGTTGAACTCTCGGAGCAGACGGCTGAGCTCAGCATCGCTGGACAGGCGATGGGGCCTGGTGAGGACGTGCCAGGCGGCTGCAGGGTCTGGAGTGTCGCCAGCGATGAAGTCGCCGAGGAAAGGCTCTAGGGCCAAGCGGGAAGCCGGAGGGGCGACTGGGACAAGGGCCCGAACAGCGCGACCAGCGTCATACAGCTGGTCGGCTTGGGTGGGGTCGTAAGGGAGGGTGTAGTATGCCCACAACCCCTCCCCTTGCGCCCAGATCTGGAAGCTGAGCTCCCAGCTCCGAAACTGCTCGCCGGCGTGAAGCGGCGGCGGCGGCGTCTCAAACTCCTTCTGCCTACGGCCGCCACCCAAAGTGGGGCCAAGGACGGAGGTCACTGTCTGCCGCTGGCACTCAGTCTGCTGCTCTGCCAGTTAGTATGTGGCAGCAGACACGGCTGGACTGGCGTGCCTTGGAGGGACAAAGGACGGTGGTACACTGGTGGGAGACTGGGAGGCTACTAGCTGGAGTGCTGCAAGCTGTTGCATCAAGGCGGCGAGCTGCTGCTGAAGAGCAACGAGGGGGTCAGGATTGTCGCCGACGATACCAGTGGGCTGCTGCTACTGCTGCCGCTGCGGTTGTGGCAGCTGCTGCGGCTGCTGTTGGTGTTGTTGCTACTACTGCTGCTGCTGCTGTTGCTGCTACTGCTGTTGCTGTTGTTGTTGCTGCTGTTGCTGCTGCTACTACTGCTACTGCTGCTGCTGCTGCTGCCGCTACTGCTGCTGCTGCCGCTGCTACTACTGCGGCGACTGTTGCTGCTGTAGCGAGCGCTGCCGCTGCTGCTGCTTCCGCTACTGCTACTACTACTGCTGCTGCGGCTGTTGCTGCTGTAGCTAGTACTGCTGCTGCTACTACTCCTGTGGCGGCGGCTGCTGCTGCTGCGGCTGGTGCTGCTGCTGCTACAGGCGCTGCAAGAAGGGGGAGGTAGGGGTCCCTCCAACAAAGGAGGACCCCTCCTGACTAGGACTATCAGCCATGGGCGTGTGTCCCTCTGTTTTTTTTTGTTTATGCTACTGATGTGAGCAGTGACGTCAGCCGCAGATACTTGCCGTCAGCAAAGACTTTTGAGTGTCAGTGCTGCTATTGTCTCCCTTTTGGTTTCTTTTTTTTTTGTTGATGACGTCAGCAGTGACATCAGTAGTGATGTCGGCAGAGAGGTGCTGAAGTTAGCAGCTGTTGCTGTTGCAGCCGTTGCAATTGCTACTGCTGCTGCAGCTGCTGTTGCCGCCGCCGCCGCTACTACTGCTGCTGCTACAGCTGCTACAGTTACTACTGCTGCTGCTGGTGCTGCTGGCGCTACTGCTGCTGCTGGTGCTGCTGGCGCTGTTGTTGTTGCTGTTGCACACTGCTACATGCTGTTGTTGCTGCTGCTGCTGCTGCACGCTACTGCACGTTGCTATAGCTACTGCGTGCTGCAGCTGCAGCTCGCTACTGTTGTGGGCTGCTGCTGCACGCTGCGGGGTTGGGGGATTTTTTTTATCTTCCTTTTTTTTTCCGGTTTTCTTTGTCCCAGAGGGCAGCTGCTCGTTGGCAGCGAGCAGCGGGCTGCTTCTCGTTGACAGCGAGCAGCGGGCTGCTGCTCGCTGGCAGCGAGCAGCCGGCTGCTGCTTGCTAATAGTGAGGAGCAGGCTGTTGCTTGCTAACAGCGAGCAGCGGGCTGCTGCTCGCTGGCAGCGAGCAGCCGGCTACTGCTCGCTAGCAGCGAGCAGCGGGCTACTGCTTGCTGGCAGCGAGCAGCGGGCTGCTGCTCGCTTGCAGCAGCGAGTTGCTGCTCGCTGCGGGCTGCGAGCAGCAGCAGCCGCTGCGGGCAGCTGGTGCTGCTGCTCTGGCTCGCTGCTGCGGCTGCTGCTGCTGCTGCGCATTGCTGCAGCTGCTGCTTGCTGCTGCTGCTGCTTTCTTGTTGCTGCTGCTGCAGGGAGCTGCCGCTGTTACTGCTGCTGCAAGTTGCTGCTGCTGCTAGCTGCTGTTGTGTGCTGATGTAAGCTGCTGCTGCTGCTGCTGTCAGTAACACCTGGAGGACGTCGCCGCGTGCGTCGTCGCCAGCAAGCGCCTGACGTGGCCGGCCGCTCACCTCCTCGCGTCCAATGTGGGGGTTAGTGCTGCCGGAAAAAATCCGGCTGCATTTCCCCTGACCCAGTGGCCGTGGGTAAAATTCTGATGCCGCCACCAGGCGGGTCAATGCTGCCGGGAAATATCCGGCAGCATTTCCCCTGCACTAGCGTGTATGGAGATCTGCCGGCGTTGTCTGGCACCTGTACGCCAGTCTTCTGCTGTTGCTGCTATGCTCTGGCTCTGATACCAAGCTAGAAGTCTAAGCGGCAGGTTGGGGAAGCATGCGTTGTTGATGCAGCGTGCGGGCTTCCACGCTCGTTGCTTAAGTCTGCTGCCCCCTCAGTCTGCTGCTCTAGAGCCCAAGTCTGGAAGCTCTGGGTTTGTTTCTCAGAAGTGCGCGCGCCAGTGTTAGCGCCAAAAAGTAGCTAAAAACTGGAAAAGACTGATTAGGAATGAACAATGAGACACAATGGGAGACCCCTCCAAGAACTAGCCTCCCCCCCAGCTCTGTAGAGCTTGTTACTCAGTTCACCAGCCAATCAGAAATTACCTATTTTCAGGCTGGCAGTTTTCTCGGTGAGGCCTGCCAGACGGCCAACAGCCGAAAACCCGGGCGTCGTCCGTTTTGTCTGAAAACTGGACCATACCATAATACCGACGCTGCGAACGCAGCCGTGCGGTCAGAATCAGCTGGAAAAATAGTAGCGAGAAGTTATGGCGGCCTGAACCCAAGTAGTGCCTACGATGGTTTATGATGCCAAGCAGGGCCATGCAACATGCAACAAGGATCCTAGGCAGCGCATGACGATGCAGACGCGATAGGACGCGCTGGACGCATGCAGACAGCAACTGCGGTGGCCGTGACCGCCGGCAGCGCGACCGCCGAGGAGGCCTGCCGATGGAGCTGAACACGTCGCCGGAGAGAGGAGGCTCCAACGAACTGCGAGAAGATCTCAGCGTGCGTCGGCTCCACCGAACGACACTCCATCAGCGTCGAGTCTCGCCGTCAGTCATCTACATGTACACAAGCCGGGAGGACACAAAAGAGCACAATGAGAGCAAAAACCAACAGTGGCCAATGGTCGCAACAGCCATTTTGGCCGAGACAAATCACGCCAGAACCGACATATTCGTCATAGGGCATCTCTACAAACATGCAATCTAAAAACCCTATCGTTCCACGTGGCACGGCCACGTGGAAACAAGACCCTAGCAACCAACTAGAGTGGAGGAGGAGTGACGCGACGGATTTTCCATCGCGGTACTCCTTTCTCCTAAAATCCGGCCACGAGCTATTTTCCGGGCTAGAGTCAAACTCGACTCTAGCACATATCGTTTTCCAGGCTTTGGCTCCTCGAAACCTGAGCCTTGAGTACCCAAAATACCCGATAATTATGTAGCGACCATTTTTAACCGTACAAATGGTCCGTACGCTACAGGAATGAACGGTGCTTAAAAATGTGGAGAGACGGTGAGGATGCACTTGAAAACATAGAAGTTAACAACAGACACGTGTATTTGTCTGGGAACGTGGATGAGACCAGTCTCACCCATGTGCGTGCCACTAAGCACGCAAGTCCAACCACCTATTTTCTGACCGGTTGGTCAGAAAATAGGCTAGCCCGGCTGCAAGCTCCAAAACAACAACAAGAATGCACCCGATAGACATACGGGCTCCTCGATTGTCCAAATGACAAACCAAAAGAAGCGCCAGGTGTAGAAACAGAAACTCCACACAACTGGATGATGAAAATACAAGGATAGTGCCACTGAGAAAATGGACCCAGGAAGATGGCCATCAAGAAAACCCGGGAGAGCACGTGAGGGTGCGCCGGCTGGTGTTGACGCTGTCAAAGCAATCGTGGAGTGTCCCGGAATATCAGCGAGCCGTGACGACAAGTCCAAAGGTCACCGTGACTCAAGGGGCATGAGACAGGGCAATGGAAGAACTAGTGACGGAGAGAAGTAGCAGCAACAGCAGGGTATGAATCAGGTAGCAGCAGGAGCATACGCAAGATGCCCATCATTGCGCACCAAAAACTTGAACTTGCCACTGCATAGTGTTTTGATGAGGAAGTCTGCACACTTCTACCGCATGTCAACACCCACGACAGAGAGATT
>SZWC01007747.1:38409-83758 GCA_023375785.1 Penium margaritaceum | reverse complement strand
GCGTGTGTGTGTGTGTGTGTGTGTGTGTGTGTGTTGAGTGCGACCAGCACTCACATCCTTGTTTTGTTGAGATCCATTCACAAGTGGCCTACCCAACATTCTTGGTGCAATCAACATCCACGTGAATACAAAATCGGCATTTTTTGGGTCATATCTTCGTAGACCATGAGCAGTGCGTTCGGCACTAGCATCACGGATGCTTTCGACATCCGTGATTAAAGTGTAACTGGCCCTTTTTCATTGGTGTATTCGACACCGAGACAACTTCTGCAACCAACACTTGTGCTGTTTCCCGTAGTGTAAATGGCACTTACGTCGATGACGTGGCCCACGTCCGTGTAAGCGTGCAATCAATACTCGTTTGGTGCTGTCTGCACGTTTGGCATTGTTGCGACGAGTAGGTGAGTCCTCAAGTGGTCACAGCAGGTACGGTGCTTTTTTTTTCACGATAACTCGTCTCGATGTACGTCATCGTTGTGGTTTTGCAACCCGGTGCCATAGTGGCTCTTTTACGCAAACAAAACTGTTTAGCGTATGTACGACCCACGTTAAGCCATGTCGTGACTTTGGAAGGTCAGCCCTTTCGGGTTTTCTCACAAAATACCTCAGACTTTGAGGTTGATTCACAAAAATTTAGGCATTGTCGGTGCGAAATTTTTGTCGTTGAAGCATTTATAGGTGAACATGGAAAACTGCCGGTTTTCCTCCTTTTTGTGCTTCAGAATGAAACACGAAAAAGAAAATCAGGACCACTGATTTTTGGAAGATCTCAACTTGAGCTCTTGGATTTTGCTTTGAAACCCATGGTTAACTTGACCACACACGGGTTCGTCCACAAAATCTTTCACCGTTTCAAACTTTTTTGAAAACGGGTAACCTTAAATTCCTCTACTTGAGGCTTCATGAAAAACGAACATTATTTTGGCACATCAAGTGCCCTCTTGTTCGCTTGATGCTTGGAATTTTCCAAGCATCTCCCGGTGGTGTGTTGGGAAAACTGTCGGCTTTCCCCCCTTTTCATAAACAGGAAAATATTTTAGAATGATTATTGAGAAATTCTCAAACATGAGTAGAGCTCGGACTGAGCTCCATGCCACTTCTTACGGCGGACAAAACCTGGTTCAAACGGAGATGTTATCTCCGGTTTAGTCATCCAGCCCTTAGCCGTGGGAACAAAGGAAAGGTTTAACGGACTTAAGACCACGATCTCCGTCACTAATCTGAGACTCTTCTGACTGCGCCACTCGCACACATCTTCCATGGGTGGATGTATACATTACCCAAAGGTAATCCGAGTTCCCCTCTTCCAGGACGCGCAGGAGGTGCCGGACGCGCGATCTGCGCCGACGCAGGGGACGGTAATGTCCCGGAAGCTTCTGTTTTCGGGGTAGGAGGGTCGAGGGATCCCTTCTCCCCCTTGGCTTCTTTTTGCCACCTCCCCCCTCCCTTTCTAGCGCCGTCGGTGGTCGTGAGGCGATGGAGGGGGGACGTCACCACCCGCCCTCCCTCTCTAGCGCCGTCGGCGCCTAAGAGATAAGGGAGGGGGTGTCATAGCCCGCTCTCCCTCTCATGCGCAATCCGCGCTGGAGAGGCAATGGAGAGGGGGATCATTGTTCCCTCTCCCTCTCTGGCGCCGTCGATGCTTGAGAGATGAGGGGGAAGAGGATCTTTGCCTTGTCTCTCCCTCTCTCGCGCCGTCGGCTCTAGAGAGGCGAGGAAGGGGGTTTAGCCACCCCCGCTCCCTCTATGGCGCTGTCTGCGCTTGAGAGGCAAGGCAGTGGGGGGGGGGGGGGGCACCCCCTCTCCCTCCCTGGCGCAGCCGGTGCCTCGGAGGTGAGGGAGGGGTTATCATCACCCCCTTTCTCCCTCTTTGGCACAGTTGGTGCCGAAAGCGAGGGAGGCGGAAGCACCGCCCCCTCTCTCCCTCTCCTTGCACCGTCGGTGCTCAAGAGGAGGGGAGGGAAGAGGGGCGATCTTCCCCTCTCCCTCCTTGGAGCCGTTGGCGTTTGAGGGGAGAGGGAAAGGGGAGCATCGTTCCCTCTCTCCCTCGGGTGCCATCGGCAAGTGAGAAGCAAGGGAGAGATTTCTCTCCCGCTCCCCGTTTCTGGCGCAGTCGGCGCCTGACGCGTAAGGGGGGGGAGGGACATAACCATCCCCTCTATCCTTCTCTAGAAAGAGACGAGAGTGGAGTCCCAGTCTCCTCCTCTGGCCGTTCTCGGTTGAGAGGAAACCGGTGGGACCGTGGGGCTGTCGACCCGCCCGTCGACGCGTGCCTTGACCAAGACGTCGAGGGCACGTAGCCACCGGTCGGGCGGCGTTTGCTCACAGCCATAAGCCATTGTTTTCTTTTTTTTCTACTCCTGGCCGGGGAGTAAGCTTGACTGGAGCTCTTCATCAATCGAACGGGCTACGTTCGACGGCGGGAAGCATTTGGCCGTGGAGACGAACCAAAACACAATCTTCAATCACGATCGACGGACGACGGTGCTTGATAGCTCAATCCAACGGACAGTCGAAGCCAATTTCACACATAAATTGCGGAAGCTGGCTCTGATGCCAATGTAACAGCCGTGGCTGTTTTGCGAATAACTTCTGAACCCAAAACGTAGGCCCTCAGAAAGTGTAGTCCAAGGAGGAGGGGCGAATGGTCGCCTCAGCCATTTTGGCTGAAGCAAACCGCGCCAGAACGGACATATTCGTCATAGGGCATCTTTACAAACATGCAATCTAAAAACCCTATCGTTCCACGTGGCACGGCCACGTGGAAACAGGCCCCTAGCAACCAACTAGAGTGGAGGAGGAGTGATGCGACGGATTTTCCATCGCGGTACTCCTTTCTCCTAAAATCCGGCCACGGGCTATTTTCCGGGCTAGAGTCAAACTCGACTCTAGCACATATCGTTTTCCAGGCTTTGGCTCCTCGAAACCTGAGCCTTGAGTACCCAAAATACCCGATTATTATTTAGCGACCATTTTTAACCGTACAAATGGTCCGTACGCTACAGGAATGAACGGTGCTTAAAAATGTGGAGAGACGGTGAGGATGCACTTGAAAACATAGAAGTTAACAACAGACACGTGTATTTGTCTGGGAACGTGGGTGAGACCAGTCTCACCCATGTGCGTGCCACTAAGCACGCAAGTCCAACCACCTATTTTCTGACCGGTTGGTCAGAAAATAGGCTAGCCCGGCTGCAAGCTCCAAAACAACAACAAGAATGCACCCGATAGACATACGGGCTCCTCGATTGTCCAAATGACAAACCGAAAGAAGCGCCAGGTGTAGAAACAGAAACTCCACACAACTGGATGATGAAAATACAAGGATAGTGCCACTGAGAAAATGGACCCAGGAAGATGGCCATCAAGAAAACCCGGGAGAGCACGTGAGGGTGCGCCGGCTGGTGTTGACGCTGTCAAAGCAATCGTGGAGTGTCCTGGCATATCAGCGAGCCGTGACGACAAGTCCAAAGGTCACCGTGACTCAAGGGGAATGAGACAGGGCAATGGAAGAACTAGTGACGGAGAGAAGTAGCAGCAACAGCAGGGTATGAATCAGGTAGCAGCAGGAGCATACGCAAGATGCCCATCATTGCGCACCAAAAACTTGAACTTGCCACTGCATAGTGTTTTGATGAGGAAGTCTGCACACTTCTACCGCATGTCAACACCCACGACAGAGAGATTTCCATGTGAAATTGTGCTCCCGTACAAAGTGATGTTCCATGTTGATGTGTTTTGTGCTCGTGTGACACATGACATCATGCTCTGCTATGCGGCGCGTGCTCTCATTGTCGCAGCAGGTGATGATGTGTGGGAATGGAGAAAGCCCCTCTAGCGACGTTCTGTGTGAGAGTGTGGGTCATAAGGGATACAATGCAACAGACGACGCTAAGGATGGTTAAGAGACGGCAAAGATCTGGTTGAAAAACTGAGAGTTAGTTTGAACAATGAGCGAGAGAGGAGGATATCACCCCACTCTACATATGGCGAGTAAACGTGCAAGCTGCGTGACAGCTGGTCTATGGAAAAGTCCAAGAAAACAACCACCAGCGGTCAAAACAGCAACTAGACAGAACACAGAAACAATACGGCTCACTCGGGTGGCCGAATGACGAACCAAAAGAAGCAGCGGAAGCAGAAAAACAGGCTCTACATAAGTAAGTTGACAGAGAGCAAAGTTGATGTTGTGGAGCACCAGAAATTGGCCACCGAGAAAACTCTTGTATTCACATAGCAAGGTGAAGCTGAGATTTTCAACATGGTCGTTGACCACTCTAGCATGCCTCCATGTCAGCGGCGTCAAGTTAAATGGTCACCAAGACACTGACATGACAACACCCCCCCATGACCCGTAGACGCCAGACGCCATAAGCACACAAGGGGCACACACATGCGACAACGAGCCACAAGTAGAAGCAAGGAGCCTCAACAACACATGAATGGATAACACAGGGCGAGAGAGTGGAAGGAGATGGAGACACATCACCGGGGATCGACACGGAGAGACGTCATACCAACAGCATGCACAACCACCTTGAACTTCCCACTGCGGAGCGCCTTGTTGAGAAAGTCAGGACGTTCTGATGCGTGTCAACTCCAATCAAGCGCACATCGCCATACGCAATGCGTTGACGGATAAAGTGATTTTCGATGTTGATGTGCTTTGTGCGAGTTTGATGCATGCCATTATGTTGAAGTTTGTTGGCCACTCACATCGCTATGACCTCTCATCTCACTCACCACGGAACCCACGTGTACAGATTGGATGACATGGCCTCACATGGGGGAACATCATGCGTGAGAGTCATGACTGGAGACTCTGGCATCATGAAGCAGCTGGTCCATCCAAGAGTGCCCTCTGGTACATACATGGCCATTGATTGACTTTATCTCATTGATGCAATAGTTGCTAGGGTTCAAACATTCTCAATGTTGTTCCCTACATCGTGCTTGCGTGCTTCTGAGTGTTTTGGGGGAGTTGCACATTATCCGGGTTCTGATCCTTAGGGGGCCACCATGCCGGCAGTGGGTCGTACATTGGTGAGCAGCCGCCCTCAGTTCAATATCGAGTGGTCGGGCTCGACCCCCGGGTGACGGCACATACTCATATGAGTGAGCTGCACGGTGTGAGTGTGTGGCCGTATCTCTTGCCAGGCATCATCAACAGTGCCAGACACCGGTGGCACTTTCCAATCTCAGGAACTCTTGCCATCATTCCCTCACATCTCCAGTGACCTGGCACTCACAACCTTGAAACTCTCTATTGCATCATCTCCTGCCACGTCACGACCATCTTGTCACTAGAGCTCTTTCCTGCATCATCTGCCGTCCTCTCGCCATAGTACCACTGCACTTTGCAGCACCATAGTCGGCAGCAACATCTTTTGGCTGCATCTGCAGCCCTAACATTGGTCACGCTGGATTTGCCGCCGGTTGACGGACCCCGGACAAAGAATTGGACTCACCTCGCACTGTTGCTCGCTACGCTAACAGTCGAAGAGAAGACCCTCGAGTGTTTGATGAGCCCCCACTCACTGAGAATGACACTCCATTGTGGTTTCGCATGCTAGATAGCACATACTGACGCTCGGACATAGCTGCAACATCAGAGTGTGAGGTGACGAGAGAGCGTGAGGAGGTTGAGAGGGTGGTGTACACAGCAGACGACCTGCCGCCATCACCTCCATGCATGTCAAGCATGCAACCACCTCGCGATCCCTTGTCGTCCAACCCCACATCCACTGTTGACCCTAATCCATCTTCCACACCACCAAACGCAGCTAAGAAATCCACCGCACGTGACATCCCTGGTATCATCCCCGTCTTGCCACTTCATACAAACTCCATTGGCTTGGTGGGTGCCGTCCTTGACGCAGCCGCCGGTGCCGCTGCAACCTTTGAAGCCACAGCCCGTGCTTGCAAATCCCTAAAGTAGAGTGTAGTGGGCTGTGCAATGGAAGCTTACGGGCATGCTGTAGCATCTCTCACGCTGCTGGTAGCTGCCATCGGAAACGTCGCCAAACAAGTGACAACAACATCTACTGATTTGGCCACTGCCGCAACCTCTACAGCTGATGCGACGGCCAGAGCCGTCAGCTGCGTTCGTGCGTCTACTGCATCTGTTGTTCTGACGCCCACTGGTGTACCTTGAGATCTGATACCCTACGTCACTACTGGAGTCCTCATTGCGTCAACGTCAGCCGCAGTCACAGGTGCAACCATCATAGGGCTTCTCTATCTCACAATAGCAGTGTCTGTGTGGGTGGCTGTTCTCTTTTCAGCAGTAGCTGTGGTGGTGCCGCCACTCTTCTCACTGCTTCCACGCCACCGGCCCGGGGAACTCTCCGTCCTCTCCTTGATTTCTTTGTTCTCTCCACATATAACTTTTGTCACCTCTCATCATGCTGGGAACAGAGGAAATAATAGAGGCTCTACAGGCTGCACTTAGCAAGGCACAAGCGGCTCGCCGCAAAGTTGAGGATGAGCTTCAACAAGGACGTAAGTGCAACACGAGCTTGCTGCCACAGTGGCTACCTTAGTCATTTAACGCTTGCGTGCGATCCCAACTTTTGCTTCTACCTTGTGTGCTGAAGAAAATACATCTACTAACTCATCCGTGCCTCTCAGTGTTAGTTCCCCTAGCTCTTTGTCACCGGCTCTCTCTACTGCTGTTGTTGCTCGAGCCCTCCTTCCTGCCAGACAGAAAGATTTCGAGACACCGCCACCTAAGTTCATGTCCAAACTCACCTTCACTTCTTTGGAGACACGCTTTAGCGCATGGGCGCAAGGAGAGCTCCTTTGTGAGTATTACTCCCCCACTAAGCCGCCATTTATCCCCCAACCCACGGAGGAAGCCCGGGCGGTGCGGGCCCTCATCAATGCCAGACCTGAGGATCTCCTTGACGACATTGGTACGTACAACACTGACGCCACACGAGGCACATCTGATGACCCTGTTGGTGCCTATGCCCTCATCTGTCACCGCAAAATTGTGACTGGACATGTTGCTTTGAGTGGTCTGAATGTGCTATTCAACACACTCCAGGTGTGGAAGGATGAGACCGCAGATGAGTATTGGGGACGCAGCCTGCGCCTTCTATGCGATCTGGACGAGACAGCCCCTGATCCCCTCTTTGCCTGCTTGTCCATTGTTGCTGGTCTTATCCCTGAGCTCTCAGACCTCTACCTTCACGTCTCCCAGGCAAAGCTTGAGCACCTTGCTTCCTCTCCGGTCCCTGAGAACTCTCCCCCAGGGGTCGGCCCTCTCTATGAGTTCACTGCTTCTCGTCTCACCGACTGGTTGAGCAACCTACAAAACAAACGCATGCATTGTGCAGCTCTCGCAGTTGTCACCACCTCCTCATCCTCCTCGCCCACAACCACTTCCTCTTCTCCATCCCTCCTTTCTCCTACTAGAGCTCATCCAAATCAAGCTGCCGCGCTGGGCACTACCGAGGGTCCAGGTCATGGGGGCGGTCATGGTGGGAAGGGGCGTGGGGGTGGCCACGGTAGCAAGCACTCCTCAGGCACCACCACTTCTATCGATATCACCTGCACCAAAGTTCCCGGTTCCCCATGATGACATCCGTTTGGCATCGACTATGCATGCCCATTGGACGCGGACCGCTGTCACCTCCTCCTTTGTAGCAGCAGCAGTGATTGTTCCATCTTCCTCATCTTTCTCTTGAGCCTCGGCGCTCACCACCACTCCTGCTCCTCTCCAGCCGTCAACACCCCCCACCAGCCCATGGGGCTGGATTCCTCCTCCATCTGGACCTCTCTAACATGGTCCTCCCTCCTCTCATTTCTCCGTGCCTCCATGGGCCCGTGACGATGGTCACTTCTCCGACTGCTCCTCCGACCGCTCCTCCAATCGCTCCTTTGACCGTTGTGATGACGAGCGCACTCTTGAGCGACGCTTAGTGGAGCTCCTCCACCTTGGCTCTCAGGAGGATGAGAGTGTGAGTGGCCCGTCTCGTGTGTATGTTTGTGAGTCTGATGCCACCCTTCGTGGTGCTACATCTGGTGGTGTACAAGGGACTTTGCCTGATGACTGTTCCTGGATTGAAGAATGGCAGTCTCATACATTTCCCACTTGACTCAATGGCGCCTCTTCCCTTTCCTCTCATGGCACCGTTACTGTCTGCCTTGTTCTACCTTCCACACATACATCTCCCGGCCTCTAGATCACTGATTCCGGGGCCACACATTACATGACCTCCTACCGTTTGTCCTTTGTGTCCCTCGGGCTTATTGGCACTTTTCGCTCTCTGCGCACAGGCTCCGACCAACTCCGTGTCCAAGGTGTTGGTGTTGTTCGCTTTGTCGGCCCTGGTGGCACTGTTTATCTCCTTGATGTGCTGTATGTCCCTGACCTTGAGGTTAGTCTACTCTCTGTGACCACCCTCGACAACCAAGGCATGGAACTCTCGTCCAGTCGTGGTCTTGCCTCTATCTCTTTTCACTCGTCTCACCAAGTTGTTCTTCACGACATGCATTACGATCGCTTGTTCCGTGTTCCTCTCACTCTCCTATCATCTTTTACTACCTCTTCCCTCATCCACGTCGCCCCGTCCTTGTCTCCTGCCCATGCTGATCTTCTACATTGTCGTCTCTGCCACATTCACACTGCCCTCATTTAGCGCGTTCTCTACCTCCAGCCTGGTAATAGACTTGATCGTTCCACATTTGCTCCTCTATTTGTCTTGGCTGTGCTAACGGCAAGATGCACCAAACCCCGTTCACCACTGCCAAGTCCACCACCTCGCACCCTCTTGATCTCGTGCATGCTCATGTCATGGGTCCTGTGCCTCAGTAATTCCTCGGTGGTCTTGGTCGCTACGTGCTGTGCTTGATTGATGATTTGTCTCGCTACCATTGGGCCATTTCTCTTTGCCATAAAAGTGACATCACTAACATGCTTGAGTCCTGGCTTCTCAGGCTGAGCGCGCCTGTCATCGTCCCTTGCACGTCTTTTTGCAGCGACAGAGGGGGTGAGTTCTTTGGTCCTACCTCTCGCTTCCTTGAATCTCGTGGTGTTCGTCTTGAGTCCTCTGCCCCTTACACCCAATTGGAAATAAAATAGGGCATGCAGGCCCATGCAAAAATGAACATGAGCTCTGTGTGTGAGTGCAATGCAAGACGGTAAGAATTTGGCTAAGTCTGGAATGCTGAATATAAAAGAACAAGAAGAGTTTACAAATGAGCCCCCAGCGAGCTTATATAGGGGCGCCGGCACCTAGCCGCACCGGACCCCGTCACCCTTGCTGAACCCAAATGAGTCATCAGGGAGAATACACTGCATACACCATGACAGCAACAAAGGTGGTCTCCTCAAGGCACCGGAACAGCTCTCCGAGTGCTCGGGTCTCGACCACCGAGAAAATATGAGCAGTGCCAAAAAATCTCAGAATCAACGTCCAGACATCACAGACGGCTTTCCGAACATCAAAAGCCCCACAACAGCCGTCGGGTCTCCTCGTCGCATCGGTACAGTCCACCGGGTGCGCGGGTCTCAACCCACGGAGAAAACTCTCCTACCTCCTGACAAGCCCACATGGCTGCCCGAACGCATCGGTCGCGTCTCGCCAGCATTGTCATAGGTGCTGGAGAAGTCTCGGTGCATTCCGGAGGCCCGTCGTGTCGTCACGCCCTCCTCTACCATATACCCCAAATTTGGGTATATCGGTAAACTAGTGGTGTCGGTCGTGACGGGTGGAAGCAACACAAACCAACACTCCCCTTGGCTGACATAGTCGTCCATGCCAGAACGAAGGCATGAACGAAGGCATGGAACAACAACGTATGCCAAACCACAATATGCACCAGGCAACCACACACACACACACACCTCTGCTACCCACCTAAGGTCTCCCTAGACACTGGCACATGCTACCAAGTGTCTGGGTCTCGACCATGAGAGGAGTGCTGCACACGTGCACAAACCAGTGTAATGCACATCACACATATGTCAGGCGACAAGCGAGTCTCCTCGTGACATTGGCGGTACCAGTGCCCGGGTCTAGACCGCTACGAACAATCCAACACAACAGCATCATCATCTGAACACCGGATCATGGGAGGATCTCCTCGTAACACGGGTGCAACTCACCACATTTCCGGGTCTCCACCCCTAAAAGCGACCCAGCTCGCATACACATGCCACACGCAGTATGGACACACACCAAGACACACGATCACATGGTCTCCTTGTGCCACTGGTACAACCTACCAAGTGTCCGGGTCACGACCAACTGTCGAGATAGCTCCCCCTGTCACGTGCGAGTCGGCTCCCTCCCTCAAAGACAAAGTGGTATCTCCGGCTACGACTCCTCACGTCGCAGCTGCATCACCTGGGGTGTACCAGTCCTCGCGTGATTGCCAAGGGTCCCAACTCACAGTCTCTCCTGTCTCCGCTCTATCGCGATGCATCTGTGCACGCCGGAGGAAAGGGAATGGGTGAGCAGCACGCGCGTGTGGATGAAGTGGCGGAGCTGGCCTCCGATACGTGATAGCACACCCTGAGGCACAAGGGTGTAGTACCAGAGGAGGAGAGCTAGAGCGACGAACCGGATCACCACTCGTGGATGAAGATGACAATGGAGCAGGTGAGTTGGGTGGATGAAGGTGCGTGATTGCTGTAGTAGAAGAAGGAGGAGCGATGATGGGGTTGACAGGAGCGAGGATGGCGGAAGCCGAAGGCACGCTCACCTCTCCTATGACAGTGTCTCCAACGGACGTCATACTTGGAGCTCGTACAAGATCCTCTCCGAGTATAGGTGTGCTAGATGCTGCTGGCGGAAGGCTCCTGCCGAAAGTAGTGATGCTCCCCTCCTATAAGAATTGCTCACGCACTGCCATCATCTCCCGCTGTAGTATGACTACATGCTCCTACAGATCAGCATAATATGCCTCAGACATGTCGAGGTGGCCGATGTCGACCTGGTGTAGGATGAACTCTGCCTCACTGGATGCTGCACATGCAGACTGCACAACTCGTGAGTACAACACCATCTACATCTCTGCTACTGAAGACGATGGAACTGGTGCTGCTGCATCCTCCTAGGGGTCAACCAAGCTCGCAATGTGCTGAGACGCTGGAACATTGGATGCAACTACAGGTGTCGCATCCACATCATCACTCGTGTTTGTCATGTGAGGAGTGAGCATTCGCATGCCGAGAGAGAAGGAGTCATCAGAGTCCGTGGAGCATGTGGAAATGTCATCCGTGCAGGTACTACCACTCTTAGCATCGATGTGATCAGTAGGGTCACTAACACGTGAAAACGAGGGGGCAAAACTCAGCTCCTGCTGATGAGGTGACTTCATCCGCGTGTATGGATCTGCTCAAGCATCCTCGACTGCCCCTGTAGTGGACACAGGTGTGACAGACTCTGGCTCAACAATGCCCATCAAGGCGACCAACAAGCGCAATTGGCACTCACGCACTATCTCGCTGAGAAGGCTGGTCGCTACCACCTGCTTGATAATGGAGTGAAGACCACCATCTGACTGTGTCATGTATGTCGCTTCTCCGTCCTCTGCACGGGACGGAGACTCTGGGAACATAGGCAACTCCTCACACTGAAGTTGGTCCTCAGATAGCGTGGATGACACGGTGAAGCCTGCTGAGTCTGCTGCAGCATATGTCCCAGTGACATCTCTCAAAACTGCTGCTCTCAAGAATGCCTCAACCTCTAAAAGACTGGCCTGCCAGCTCTGCTCATGCACTATGACTGTTGTCGGGCTGGAGTGAGTCGCGTACGCCAACACCCTCGAAAATCCGTGTGGGGCATCCTGATCCGCACGGGACACCTGTGCCACTGCCAGGCCTGTACAGGTCGTAGTTGCGAGTGGCACCGCCAAGGCACGCGGGACCTGCACTCCTCCTAATGCAACCTGCTGCTCCAGAATGTCCGGCTACTGCCCCAATGTAGATGTCGATCTCGATGACGTGCACGTCCCAAGTACTCCAACACCCGCCGGACTGGTTTGAGTCATCTTCACACTCTCCCCCAAAAGTACGGTAGCTACATCCCGATCTGTATGGGACTCCTGTGCCACCCCTGGGCCTCCACCAGACGGAGGCGCGAGTGGCACCGTCCAAGGACGCCGTGCCTGCGCTCCTTTTGATGTCACCTGCTGCTGTGGAAGATCTGGATCCAACCCGGACGATGACAGGCAAGTCTCCACCATGAACGCCATGTCGAGATCAGACTCCATGCCATGTGCTGTTACCGTATCATCTGAGTCTGCCTGAGCAGACGCTGGGGCACCACAGCCTGGCGTGAGTGCGGATCCTATCGCTACATTCACAACAGGTTATGCGCGGTGACCACACTCCCCCTCGATAGGTACAGCAACAGAAGCCGAGGAGGCAGAGGATGTATTGAAACCGGCACGAGTACGGCATGCGGAGTGCTGATGTGGACGCCACGGGGATACACGACTGGAACGACTGCATGAAGACATGTCATCGCGAGGTGGCATCGTGGCCACAAGAGAGTGGAGGATCAAGAGGATGGTGTAAGCCTGGGAGAGGCCGACTGGTGGTGCTGAAGAGACACCATCGAATGAGGAAGAAAGAGAGGATGAAGAAGATGTAGTCAAGGAGGTCGTCGATGAACGAGGAGCAGAAGCACTCTCAGTGACAACAAGGTCATAAAGCCGCTGCACCATCTGCCTTAGGCCATGGATCTCAGCAAATATGGTTGCCAGAGGTCCAGCTAGGGGATCTACCAATGCTGGCAGATCCGCATGCTATGGAGGACGCATGCTCGGACGAGGCTGAAGCCAAGATGGATGCCAACCGGGAAGGCGAGTCCAACAGCGACGCCAACCATGACGTCCATCACTACAGTAGTAACAGGCGAACGTGCATGGCGCCTGCTTAGATGTCCGTGCACTCATCTCGTGCGCTGGACGATGGATAGGTACCGAGGGCACCTACTCCCGGTGGTAAACACCAAGCCACAGGAGAGAATGAGGCCAGTAGGTACTGTCACTCCTGGAGGTCACGGCATCCGGGTCAGCAAACGTGACCAGATGAGACGAGCTGCACTACCACAGCAAGCCCCAAGACTAGAGTCTGACTCACTGTGGCTACTAATGCTGCTGCCACTAATGGACCAAAGAATGCTCCAAGACGAGAAGGGGTGGCGGCTGCAGGTGTGGTTGCTGCTCCAAGCGGTAGACGACCCAACCCTCGGAGATGGAGAGACTCAAATCCGCCGTCGATCCTACGGAGTGAAGTGCGCGCACCAATCCACGGGCCCCAGGAAGACGTCGGTTTAGGACGCGTCTCGAAAAATAAGTCGCTGCCGATGACAGTCTGCTATCGGCCGGGAAGGGGAGATTACAAGCACTGTAGCAACTGCTCTACACTTTGCAGTCGTTGACACTCCACTGCCACCGCCGTTGTTGCTACAAAAGCGGTTTTCCTTGCTATGGCTGCTACAAGTACGAGTGTTGTAGCCGTTTCTGGACGGGTTGCAGTTGTGGTTGTCGGCGGCAGGGATTAAAAGATTTTTTCCCCTTTTTTCGTCGTTATTCTCTTGCCCTCAGGCATCCTTTTGTGTTTTTTTTTCCTTTTTTATTTGCCGTCACCCTTCACCCCCTTTTTTTTCGGTTCTCCCCTCAGCTCGCCCCTTTTGGTTTTCTCTCTTTTCCACTCGCTTTCAGGCATGCCCCTTTTTGTATTTCTTTCACTTGTACCCCCTTTTCTTGATTGCCCCAAAGCTGGGGCAGCGAAGAAAATAAGGGGAGAGGGAGGGGGGGTTGTCTGGCTTGTCCGGCCCTCCATCCCGTTCACTGCTCGCTCGCTCGCTCAGCGAGCGAGCGAGTGGCAGACGGAGGAAGGGAGGGGGGGGGGGGGGGGTCCGGCCCCTCTCCGCCGTCGGCCCCTCCGACGGTCGGCCGACGGGGGCTGACGGGGGCCGACCGGCCCCTCTGAGGGGCCCCTCAGAGGGGCTCGATGGGGCCCTCCGAGGGCCCCCTCGAAAGGAGGGGAGGGGGGCAAAAGGGGCCAACGGCCCCCCTCAGAGAGGCCCCCTAATGGGGGTCGAGGGGGCCCCTCCAAGGGGGCGGGGGCCCTCATAAGAGGGCTACGAGGCCCTCCTGTAGCAGCGGCAACGACGGATGCAGTTGCTGCTGATGCTTGCGCCGCTACTGCTGCTGATGCTTCTGCCGCTGCTGCTGCTGATGCTTTCGCCGGTGCTGCTGTTGCTGTTGCTACTCTACGCAATGGCTGTTGCCGCTGCTTGATGCTGCCGCCACTGCTACTGCCACTGCTTCTGCTGCTGCTGCTACTGTTGCTAAACTGCAGAACAGCAGCAGCTGCTACTACTTGCTGCTGCCGCCGCTGCTGCTTGCTGCTGCACGCTGTTGCTGCTATTGCCGCTGCTGCTGCACTGGCTGCTATTGCTACTGCTATGTGCTGCTGCTGCTGGTGACGCCGCTGTTGCAGCGGCTGATGCGCTACTGCTATTGTTGTTGCTGCTGCACGACAACTCGGTTGCTGCTACTGCTGTTGCTACCGCCTGTGCAGCTATTGGGAATGCTAGTGCTGGCCGCAGTCGTTAATGCTCTTGTGCGCGGCTCACTGCCCCTGTGGCATTCACGTATAGTCATTTTACGCTCCTTCATGCTGCTGCCGGCGTGGCGCCACATGGCGCGTTCTCTTCGGGTTATGTCCACTACTGTTGCTTCTACTGCTCACACGCCCCCTTATGCTCTGATAGCAAATTGGAAATAAATCAGGGCATGCAGGCCCATGCAAAAACGAACATGAGCTCTGTGTGTGAGTGCTACGCAAGACAACAAGAATTTGGCTAAGTCTAGAACGCTGAATATAAAAGAAGAAGGAGAGTTTACAAATGAGCCCCTAGTGGGCTTATATAGGGGTGTCGGCAGCTAGCCGCACTAGGTCCCGTCACCCCTACTGAACCCAAATGAGTCAACAGGGAGAACACACTGTACACACCATGAAATCAACAAAGGTGGTCTCTTGGAGGCACCGGAACATCTCTCCGAGTGCCAGGGTCTCGACCACCGAGAAAATATGAGCACTGCCAAAAAATCTCGGAATCAACGTCTAGACATCACGGACGACTTTCCGAACATCAGAAGCCCCACAACAGCCATCGGGTCTCCTCGTCGCACTAGTATAGTCCACCGGGTGCGCGGGTTGCAACCCACCGAGAAAACTCTCCTACCTCCTGATAAGCCCACATGGCTGCCGGAATGCATTGACCGCGTCTTGCCGGCATTGTCGTAGGTGCTGGAGAAGTCTCAGTGCAGTCCAGAGGCCTGTCGTGTCGTCACGCCCTCCTCTACCATATATCCCAAATGTGGGTGTATCGGTAAACTAGCGGTGTCGGTCGTGACAGGTGGAAGCCACAAAAACCAACATACCCCATAGCAAAACGGCCTGTCAGAACGTTGGAATCGCACCCTTGCAAATGGTGTGCACTCTCTTCTCTCCGCCTACGGTCAGTCCAGCCTCTTTGCCTTTGAAGCCATGTCTTATATGACGTGGGTCTGGAATCGGGTTCCACATAGACCTCTTCCCCCACACTATTACGCCTTTTTAACGTTGGACGGCCGCCGTGCCGATCTCCGCGTTACTTGTGTATGGGGGTGTCTTGCTTCTATGTGGCTTCCTGCCGACAAACAGGATGGTAAGCTGTTTCCTCGTGGTTGATTGTGCATTTTCCTTGCTGTCTCTCCGTTCTCCAAAGCTTGGGAATTTTGGGATCCCACTTGCTGTCGTGTCCTTGAGTCCCGTGATGCTCTCTTCTTTGAGGACTTGTTTGAACACAATCTCTCCCACTCTAGTGGGTCCCTCCCTCCACCTTCCCGGGGTGGGGGTGGCACTTTTCCCTCCTGGGCATCGGTTCCCCCCTCTGCGCGTCCATCGGCACCCGCTACCTCCTTCGTGTCCTCTTCTACTTCTAAGTCCTTAGCTCCCCTTGGCTCTCTCGGGTCTGCCCCTTTTGCCTCCCCTGAGCCCTTGGCTCCTTCTGCCTCCTCTACACCTACACCCTCTACTTATCCTCAGCCCTCTATTGCTTCCGAGCCTTCTCCTTACCCTGACTCCTCTTTTGCCTCTGAGCCCGTCGCTCCCGCTGCGCCTCTGGCCCCTTCTGAACCCTCTGTCACCTCTGCTACACCTTCCTCTATAGCTTCATCTCCGCCATGTGTGCATGTCCCATCTGTTCCTCCAGTCTCACCCTACACACGTGATGGTTGCCTCAAGACACTTCCGCCTCACCCCCACCCTGCTGTCTCTGGTGACCCTTGTTAGCTAATGAGCTAACCACCTCTGGAAGAGAAGCGGCGAAACCAAAAGCTCACAAAGGTTTTTAGGCATTCTTCCTTTGTTGACATGTGTCATGCACCCCAAACTTAATCAGGCATACACTTCACCTTCAAGAGTACTAACGCCTTAGCATTACATCTTAAGAAGAGCTCATGTCGTCAACACGCATGAGAGCATCAAGCAAGGGTTAATTGATCAGCATGCAAGACAAGTCCTTGTATAGCTGTCTTTCCAGTCCTAGAACTCAAAAGCACATTCCTGGGAAGTGGTCTTAACCAGCCATATCACCAATAGACTTGCACTATGGGCTTGACACATAAGCATCCTAGTGTTAAGGCCACAGGCCAACCATGTAGCATCCAAGAAGCTACGAAATTTCTTTGTTGGAAGGTTCCATAGAAAACAAGATGTGCATGGGGCCAGGATCAAACTCATGACCTCTCACTTGGCCAAATGAACAAAATGGCCAAGGCAACCACTCACGCACATGGTGTACTCATTGGTCATATCTCACACAAGACACAGCATAGTTGAGTCACTGTACAACGGATCTAGGGGTCATACCTCCACAAGGGGCAGAGAATTTCTGGTCCGTCCTACAACACTGAACAAGGTGCAAAAAAATTCAACAAATCTTTCCCTTGCATCTTACGTCAGTGACCATCATCATTCGTCATCACTTGCGTTGACCATGCCGATACCTTGCCTGCCGGTCTGGTGGAGATCTTTGTCAAGTGGCTTTGTAAGCATGTCAGCCTGGTCCAGCTTGGTGCCGACATACTCGAGCTCCACTGTCTGTTTGTAGACCAAGTCTCGAGCATAGTGGTAGCAGATCTTGATGTGCTTTGTGCACCTGGACAGGACGGGATTCTCGGACATGTCAATCACGCTCATGTTGTCAATCTTGATGACCGTCGCCGTTGCCTGTGGTGCCTTCATCTCAGATAGCAAGCTTTGTAGCCACTGCATCTCTTTACACACCTCAGCCAAGGCAATGGACTCAGCTTCACACGTTGACAAAGAGACACATTCCTGCTTGCGACTTGCCCAACTGACTGCACCTCCACTCAACATACACACGAAGCCGGAGGTAGATTTTCTGTTATCAATATTCCCTCCCCATTCAGCATCAATGTAACACATGAGACGGAGTGACGCGGAACCAGCGATGCCTCCAAACTAGAGACCCACGTGTCGCGTCCCCTCAAGGTAGCGCATGATGCGCTTCACGGCCAACCAGCGAAGTGGACCGGGATTGGCCACAAACCGGCTCACCTGCCCAACAGCATGGGCTACATCTGGTCGGGTGGCGGCCATGGCATACATCAGACTGCCCACTGTAGACTGATATGGGATGCCCACCATGTCAGTTTTCTTCGCTTTGTTGGATGGGGACATGGAGGTGGAGAGTTTGCACTCCGAGCTCATGGGTGTACTGGCAGGCTTGCAATCTGCCATGTCGTATTGTTTGAGGATGGAGTCGATACATTTTTTCTGGTTCAGGCTGATGGTACCTGTTGCTCTGTCGCAGTTGATGGCAATTCTAAGATAGAAGTCCAGAGGACCCATGTCCTTCATCTCAAATCTGCTACTCAGCTGCCCCTTCAGATTGTCTAGCAGCTACGTTGAATAAGAGCATAGAATCAGGCCATCAACGTACAAGGCGACCAACATAGTCCCTTTGTCACTCGCATGCACGTACATGCTAAGGGTCATTGTCGGAGTGCATGAATGACTCATTGTCCATGAACATGTCCATATCCTAGTACCAAAGTCTTGGCACTTGTTTTAGCCCATAGAGCGCCTTCACCAATCTGCACACCTTGCCCTCGGGAGTATCAACCGCCTCCGGAACCTCCATCATTACCTCCTTGTCAAGTTTGCCATGAAGGAATCCTGTCTTGAAATCCATATGGTGGACCTCCATGTTCTCGGCAGCAGCAATGGCGAGCATTGACCAGATGGAGGCAAACGTCACAACTGGAGAAAAGGTCTCCTTGTACTCTACGCCAGGCCATTGGGAGAACCCCTTTGCTACCACCCGTGCCTTGTACTTGTCTGTCTTTCCATCCTGTTTCCTCTTTAATTTCAGCACCCACTTGGACCCCACAACGTGAGCCCCGGCAGGTCTTTCCACCAACACCCATGCCGCATTGTTATCGATGGAGCTGAGTTCAATGCGAATTGCTTCGTCCCACTCTGCTTTGTCAGGCCAAGTGACTGCCTCTGCGACAGATGTTGGCTCCTCTTGAACCAAGAATGAATAGTTGAAGCCTGTCTATTCACCCCTATCTGCATCGTAATGCTGCCAAGGTACTTTGAGGCGTGAACTGCTCCTTGAAACTGCTGGATGTTGCTGTTGATGTAGAGGTTGGAGGTATGGTTCGTCATTGATGATGGGAGAGGCATCCTCCTCATGTTCTGGAGGATCAGATACGTCAGAATCAGAGTCTGATTCCTCCACTTCATCTTCATGAGCTCCTCTCCCTGTTGCAACACCCATCCCATGCCATTGTGCTGGTGCTTCATCTCCCTCCTCAAGGAGAGTGAGCCACTCTCCCTGTTTTGGAGGGTTCTCAAGTTTGAGAAGCTCTCCCTTACTCGAAGACCTTTCGTGGAAATCCATGTCTTTGTTGCGGATGACCTTCTTGGCTCATTGGTCCCACAGTCAATAAGCTTTGTGGACGGCATCATAGCCGATGAAAATACGCTTTTGTACTCTTGCATCAAGCTTTCCAGGGCCCTCACCAGCCTGGACCTTGGCAAAGCCGGTGCAACCTGAGAAGAGCAGCACGAAGCCATAGCAACTTACGGTGCAAGAAATGGTGAAGTATGGTGAGAGCTAGGTCCGGGTTAGAGGGGCGGCCATCGCAAAAGCAATACAAGTGTACGAGTAACAAGGCGTAGCCTTGTTACGAGTGAAAGATCGCTACTCGAGCTCGACCCATCGGCCAGCGAGCGAGGCTCGCCGGCGAGACAAACCAATCAGGGGCGAAAACCCCGAAGCCCCCAAAAGGCGCACGCGAGTGCTCGCGCTGCCTTGGGGTCACCTAAAGAGGGTCACTTCACAAGTGACCTATTATTGTCCTGTCCACATGCACGAATCTAGGTCTCAAGTAGGTTTGGCATCCTAAGGCCTAAACTATGCCACTTCCAGCAAGATACCAGAAATAGTATGAATATGAAAGGCTAAGCATAAGGTGGTGTTGCCAAGCTCTGGCGGTGAAGATGATGGGCCATGCGGGCAGGATGGAGGCGAGCACTCATGGTGAACTTGATGATCACACGCTGTCACGGTGCGTCGCCTCCACTCCTTGCACCAGCATGCCCTGTGCACTCATGGCCAGCACATGAGGAGAATATACAGTGAGAGATTAACAAAACCAAATACCTTGAGATGGGAGGCGTCCGGCTTCCTGCCCGACCATGCTTCTTGAGGCATCTTCAGCTGCTATGTCTGCTTCTTCTTGCCTCTCCTTCATAGAGCTGCTGTAGGTGTGAGGTTCACAAGATAGGTAGCCGTACGTGCTGCTTCTACCGAGAACCTAAGATGCAGCTTGGCATCAAAGAGCATGCACCTTGTCATGCCCAGGAGGGTTTGGTTCATCCTCTCTGCTATGCCGTTGCTTTGAGGTGAGTAGGAAGTAGTTTTGTGGTGTTCAATACCTAGCAACTTGAGCCACTCCCTCCAGGCTTCATACTCTCCCCCATGGTCTGTCCTGAATGCCTTCACATTTTTTCCACTCTGTCGCTCAACCATAGCAACAAAGGCCCGCAGATTCTCCTTCACTTCACTTTTCTTTTTGATAAAGTATATCCAGACTTTGCGGCTGTTGTTGTCAATGCATTTGAGGATGTATCTGTTGCCTCCATTTGACGGTATGTGAAAGGGACCACACACGTCAGAGTGGACAAGATCAAGAGGTGCGAGAGCACGCGTGCCATTGCGCTTGAAGGGTTTCCTTTTCACCTTGCCTTGAAGGCATGACTCACACATGATCCCGGCTCCCTCCGCCTCATCACCCAGCTCCATCCTACGCACTAGCTCCTGTTTTCCCATGAGCTCCAATGTGCGATGAACCACGTGCCCAAAGCGCCTGTGCCACAGGTTTTTGGGGGATGTGCACAGGCTAGAATGAACAGCCCCGGTCATTGCATTTGTTTGCGGTTTTGTTGCCGAATCATCTTCTGCCAGTGCTTCCACTACTCCAACATGTCCTTCCTCATCTGAGTCTACATTTCTGCTCTTCTCATCATGACTCTTGACCGAAGATTCAACCGTTGAAGTTGTCATTTTGGGTCTGGAAGACGTAGAGTCCATCAACGCAAAGAATCTGTACGACAACCTTCTTGGCAGAGTAGGAGATGTTGATGTCCTTGGTAGGGACTATCACTGCTTCCTTCTCTGTAAAGACCACTCTCATACCGTGGTCAGTTATCTTAGAGACGGAGAGCACGTTGGGTGTGAAGGAGGGCAAGTAAACCACCCCCTCTAGCTTGAGGTTGGAATCTCCACCATTGACACCCGCTATGACGAGCATGTCACCAATCCCCTTAGTTGCCTCAACCTTGGCATTGGCAACTCTGATGTTCTTGTTGCATGGAGCAAGAGAGATGAAGTCTCTCTTCTTGTAAGTGATGTTCTCGTTTGTATCCGTGTCAAGGCCGTAGGCTCCTAGCCTGAGTATCTCCCTCCCTTTGTTGGAGGCACACTCAGCCATCAAGCTTGTGGGATCCTTCCGACCATTTCCTCCTCGCCATTCATCCCCGTTTTCTTCCCCTTTTTGTTGAGTGCACGGCACTCTCGAGCCGAGTGTCCAACCTTGCCACAGTTATGGAAGTTTCCTTGGTACTTTGCATCCATTCCACTGTTGCTAGTGATGTTGTTTCCCTTGTACCCAGAGTCGGAGGTATTGTGGAAAGTGCCGCTGCTCCGTGAGGCAAAGGAAACCATGTTTGCTTTGCTGCTGCTACGACACATGGCTTCATTCTGAACATACTCAGATATGGTGGTGTAGGAAACTTGATCTTCAGTCCACCATCCAATGACCGTTATCATGGGGCCCCAGCGTTTCGATAGCTTCATCAGAAAAATCATGGCCAGCATATCGGATTTCATGTCCCACCCAATGCCGGGGGCTTGTTGCAAGAGCTTCTCAAACTTCTGCATAAAGACGGAGACATCCTCCCCTTCACCAATCCGCATGCTAATGAGGTTTTGTAGAATGAAGAGACGGTTGACAAGTGAGGGGGACTGAAACACCTTGCCATGTTTGGCGCATGCTGCGGCTGCCACTGTACAACCACTGACGTGTGAAAGGACTGAGGATTGTATGGAAGACACAAGAATGGCAAGAGCCTTCTTGTTGAGCTTTACCCATGCTACAATGTCAGCATCCTCTTCATTTGGTGCTGGGATAGCTCCGTCAAAATATCCTAGTAGATCTTTGTCATCCATGATGAAAAAAAACTGCCACTTCCAGAGTGCAAACCCCTCTCCATCAAACTTGAGGATGGGCAAATGATTCTGTGGTTCCCTTGCTATCCCTACAACTAAAACTGCTACAGCTGATGCACCTGTTGTTGATCCCGATGTACCTACGTTTGAGGCTGATGTAGGCTTTTGGTGAGAAGGGGAAACTGCTTCCCCTATTCACGTTGGCCGTTGCATGTAGATGTAGGCTGATGTAGGCTGATGTCAGCTCCCAAGGTAGAAAGGTGCAGATGTGTTGCATTCTCCTCCTGCTGATGTTGACCAGCAAAGAGAGAAGTTGGGTGAGAGTGAAGGTGCTCTCATTGCTTGTGACCTAGCGGTTGCGTGCATGAAACTTCTCTAACCAGAGGAGTGGGCCCATAACCCTTTGTTAGCTACTAAGCTAACCACCTCTGGCAGAGAAGCCGCGAAACCAAAAAGCTCACAATGGTTTTTAGGCCTTCTTCCTTTGTTGATATGTGTCATGCACCCCAAACTTAATCAGGCATACACTTCACCTTCAAGAGTACTAACGCCTTAGCATTAAATCTCAAGAAGAGCTCAAGTCGTCAATACGCAAGAGAGCATCAAGCAAGGGTTAATTGATGACCATGCAAGAAAATTCCTTTTACATCTTTCTGTCAAGTCCTAGAACTCAAAAACACATTCATGGGAAGTGACCTAAACCAGCCGCATCACCAATAGGCTTGCACTGTGGGCTTAACACATAAGCATCCTCGTGTCAAGGTGACGGACCAACTATGTAGCATCCGAGAAGCTACGGACTTTCTTTCTTGAAATCTTCCATTGCAAACAAGATGTGCATGGGGCCAAATCAACAAAATGACCAAGGTAACCACTCACCCACATGGTGTACTAACAGGTCGTATCTCACACAAAACAGAACATAATTGAGTCACTCCACAACGGATGTAGGGGTCATGCCTTCACAAGGGGCAGAGCATTCCTGATCCGTCCTGCAACACTAAACAAGGCGCAAAAAAATTCATCAACCCTGGCCTTCGCGCCTTTTTCCTTGCAACATCTAACTTATCCACCGTTGTCTCTGTGGTGCATCCGAACACTGCATTTGGCTACTTCCTCATTGAATAAGAGTTTTACTCAACTCTCTCCTCTTTTGTAGCTGGGTATGTTGCCTCGGGCTTTGTTACTGCCGGCCTCTCTCCTCTTCTGCCTAAACCACTGACTATGCATGCTGCTCCTACGACAACCGATTCCCCCTTGTGGGAGCAAGCCATGAAAGCCAAGCTGAACGCGTTGTCTGAGCACAATGTGTATGAGCTAGTGGATCTCTCACCAGGCCAGAAAGCTGTCACCGCTAAATGGGTGTATCGTCGCAAGTTGAACCCTGACAACACCGTTGAATGGTACAAGGCGCGCCTCACGGCCAAAGGGTTCTCACAGATTCTTGGGGTCAATTTGATGAGACCTTCTCCCGATTGGGTCGCTGCACCACCGCCAGGGCACTTCTTAGCCTGGCAGCCTAGCATGACTAGGAGCTAGAGCAGATGGACGTCAACAACGCCTTCCTGCATGGTAGGCTGGACGAGGAAATTTTCATGGTACAACCGCCTTGTTTCTCTGATGGAACGAACCGAGTCTGGCGCCTGCGCAAGGCCCTCTATGGCCTAAAGCAGTCCCCATGCTGCTTGAACCAAGCGATCACAACAACTCTGAAAAGGGGGGCTTTCAAAGAGGCATTGTGGACCCCGCTCTCTTTCTTAGTGCTCCCTTGAAGCCCCTTGTTGCCATCCTTGTCTATGTGGATGGCCTCCTCATGGCATCTCCTGACACTATGTCTGTTGCAGTTGCAAAGTCTCTATTTCAAGCGGCATACAAAGTGAAGGACCTTGGTCCAGCCCGTGTCTTTCTGGGTATGGAACTAGAGCATGATTGCACACACCGCACCCTGCATTTCCACCAAGATGCGTACGTCTGCAGCTTGGGGGAGTGCTTTGGGCCACTCCTCACTTTCATCTCCACAGCATCCACACCTATGACCCCATCTGGTCAGTCACTGCTCAAGTCCTTGGAGCCATCCAAACTGGGGGAGACGGTTGATGTGACTGACTATCTCCGATTCATTGGCTCCCTGATGTATCTTGCTACCACTACACGTGCTGATGTTGCCTTTGTTGGAAAATTCCTCTCATAATTCTCTTAGTGTCCCCATGAGCATCATCTTGAGGCACCCTTGCAGGTAGTGCGGTATGCACTGTCCACATCCCGCGTTGGGTTGTACTTTTGCGCACTATCCTCAGTTCTAGTTAATGGCTTCACTTACAATGACTGGGCACATGATTCTAATACATGCAGCAGAACAGGATATACATTCACTGTGGGCGGAATGGTAGTGTCCTGGAAAAGTGGGAAACAAGGATGTGTTGCCCGTAACACAGATGAGGCCGAGTATGTCGCTCTTGGTGCAGGCATGTGTGAGGCTGTCTGGCTTTGTCGTCTGCTGCAGCAATTGTATGTACCCATCCATTTCATCACTCTGCGTTGATACAATCAAAGCACGAAGGCCATTGCCAAAAACAATGGCATGCATCACTCACGCACCAATCATATCAATGTGGAGCATCATTGTTTTTGTGAGTGCATTGCTGCCGGCATTGTCCAAGTTGTTTGGGTGGATATACATTCTCAGAGAGCTGATTTTCTCACCAAAGCTCTCATCCGAGACAACATCACAAGTGATGTTCATGCTGTTGGTCTCATCTGCCCCCATGATCCAAGTTGAGTTGCATGACATGTTTTTGTCCCTGTTTATCTCGTCTTTATGAACATTTCATGTGTGTAAGATTGTTTGCCTACAGGTCATGGGGGAGTACTGAAGTTTGTTGGCCACTCATATCTCTGTGCCCTCTTGTCTCACTCATCATGGCACCCACATGTACAGATTGAATGACATGGCTTCACCTAGGGGAACATCATGCATGCGCGTCATGAATCGAGAATCTGGCGTCATGAAGCAGCAGGTCCATCCAAGAGTGCTCTCTGGCACATACATGGCCATTGATTGACTTTATCTCATTGATGCAATAGATGCCAGGGTTCGAGCATTCTCATTGTCTTTCCCCACATTGTGCTTGCTTGCTTGTGAGTGTTTTGGAGGAGTTGCACATTATGTGGGTGCTGATCCTTAGGGGGCCACCATGCCAGCATTGGGCCATACATTGGTGAGCAGCCGCCCTCGGTTTACTACCGAGTGGTCGAGCTCAACGATCGGGTGGCGGCACATGCTCATCCGAGAGAGCTACTCGGTGTGAGTGCGTGCTCACCGGTTTCTTAGACTCTCGCTCCCCCTCCTGTCGTGTGTCTTGGTGCAACACTCAATTTGAAGGCGAGCCTTGTCGCATCCACGGCTCCAATTGTCGCCCAACTGTTCATTCACATGGCGTGATTGCTTAACAAGGAACCTGCCTAACAACTACAATCATTCTCAGCAATGCGACGAGTGCTTTCATTGCCGCAACAAATGGTGATGCAATGGATGTGCTGGCACAGTTGCTGTATGAGACGAAACAACCAAATGCTGTCACAGACACCAGCACCCAGAGCAACATACTCAGCCTCAGTTGAGCTGCGCACGACACATCCTTGCTTACCACTCTTCCAGGAGACCGCGGTACCAATGATGAGGAAGATGCAACCCGTCCGTCTGTGCGCGTCACGGTCCTGAGCCCAATCGTTGTCTGTGTATCCATCAACAATGATTGAGGGCTGGGCGTGAAAACACAAGTCAAGACGGGGTGTGGAGAAAATATAGCAGAGGACACGCAACGCCGCCTCAAGATGGAGGTGACGCGGACACTGGGAGAGTTGGGATAAGAAGTTGACAGTAAATGCAGCATCAGCACGTGTGGTAGTGCCAAGAAACATCAGAGACCCAATTACCTAGAGGTATGTCGTGATGTCCACCAACTCCCCCAACCGCACAGGGTCAACGGTCTTCAGAAGACGCTAACCAGTGGGCGTCATAGCTATGGACGCCTGGAAAACAGTAGCAAGGAGGTCGGCGAACCGCTCCCCAAGAGTCCGGACGTGCCCGGCCAGGTGCACGGTGAGCACGTGACACTGATGGTCACCCTCAATCTCCATGCCCAAGAAGACATGGGCAAGGCCGAGATCCTTCATCTTGTACGCAGACTGGATGCGGTCCTTCACAGCCCGGACAGCCTGTGGATCTGGCGAGGCGATGAGGAGATTGTCCACATAGACTAGGATAGCAACGAACGGTGTCGTAGGGTCACAGACAAAGAGAGGAGGATCAACCGGACTGCGAATGTGCGATCAAGGGTGGGAAAAATCTTGAGGTTCAAGCAGCGCGAAGACTGCATGAGCCTGTACAACGCATTGCGGAGGCGCCAGACATGGCTGGAACCATCGTCAAAGCCAGGCGGCTGAGTGAGGTGGATCTCCTCATTGAGACGACCCTGCAAGAAGGCATTATTGATGTCCGTTTTGTGTCTTTCCTAGTCTGCCGGGCCACCTGGCTCAAGAGTGCTTTGGCAGTGGTGTACTTCCCCACAGGTGCAAAGGTGGCATCAAAATCCACGCCTGACACTTGGGAGAATCCCTTGGCCATCAAGTGAGCCTTGTAGCATTCACTGACACCATCCGGCTTGCGCTTGCGCCTATACACCCAACGTGCAGCTACAGCCTTCCGACCAGGTGGAAGATCCACGAGCGGGCGTACGAGCTAAAAGAGAAGGGCTGACAGGGTGCAACGCACTAGAGCGAGTGACAGAGGGAGAATCATGAGAGCACGATAGCAGAGGCCAAAGACGTCCACCCAGAGCCCGACTGAAGGGAGGAGGGTCAGAAGAGGGCAAGGGTGCGACTGGGTCTGTGGCCAAGGGAATCTGTACATAAGAAGTCGATTGTAAAGAAGTGAGAGGTGGTGGGACTGGCAAGGACCCCTGGGATAGTGCTGGAGAAGATGATGATGATGGTGTAGACACAACAACAGGTGACACGACGATGGGTGACGCGACGAGAGCTGATGCTGTAGGCGAGGAGAGAGATGCCGACGAGGGTGCTGACGATGACTCAGGCAAGGACACAGAAGGAGGTGCAATGGGGAGAGAGGACGTAGCCATGGAGGTCGATGAGGATGTGGACAATGGTACACTCGCGGGTGCAGAAGGCAAAGGCGATGGAACATAGGTGGGAGACATAGATGGAGAGGAGATACCGCCCTCAGGCCATCTGGCCCACGAGCATCCCTATGCACAAGAGGTGGGTGCAAGGGAAGAGATTTGGTCAACAATGTCGCGACTGAACTTGCTTTTAAAAAACAGCGCATCACAAGACTCAATGATGCGAGCATGATCAGTATCCCAGAAGCGCCAAGCTTTGGACTATGGAGAGGTACCAAGGAACAGAAAATATGACAACGATAGGAGAGCTTCCCATTACATTGGTCTTCAGGGAGCCAGACGCAGGCAACGCTCCCCCACACACGAGCAAGACCCACGTCAACACGACGACCATACCAGCGCTCATATGGTGTGACACGGTGTGGAAGCAGGCAAGCCTCATAAGTAAATGCTTCAAGTAGCATGGTGCGGACACCGTCAGCCAAAGTGCAGTTCCAATGTTCTAAGACACCATTTTTTTGTGGAGTATATGGTGCAAACGACTCAAAATGGAGCCCAAGGGATGTGAGAAAGCGAAGAGTTAAACCTATAAACTCACCTCCACGATTGGAGAAAAATACCTGCAGTTTGCGCTGACATGCACACTCTGCTTGGAAAAGCCACGACTCAATGGTAGGCCCAACGTCACTCTTCAAGTGGATTGAGTAAGTCCAGTGGAAACGAGAGCAGTCATTAGTGAGACAGAGGACATAATGATCACCATTGAGAAGTTCAACCGGAAAGGGTCCCATTACGTCAGCATGGACAAGGGCGAGCGGCTCATGGGTGCGCGACTAAGACACGGGAAACGGGGCACGGTGCATTTTGCCTTGCGCGCAGCCCAAGCAATCAGCAGTGAAAGGTGCAAAGAAGGTGGCAGCATCCAAGCCAATGGTAGGCTGATGACGAAGAAAGGTACGTATGGCAGCGGTGTGCACATGGCAGAGGTGTCAATGCAGCAGGTGAGTATTCTCAGGAGAGAGAGTGAGGGAGCAACATGGACATGAGCAGATGCGACCATGGTTGTAGTGGGTGCAGACAGTAGAACACGATACAACTTGTCACACTGGAGACCATGAAGAACAACGCGTTGAGAGGACTAGAGAGAGACAGTGCCAACGCCGCGAGATATAGCGGAATCCATACCCTGATCATCAAGGGTGGTGACGGACAGTAGACTGACTCGAGTACAGGCATGAACAACACATCAGGCAAAATCAGATCTCTTTCAAGGCCAACAAAACGGATGACGCCAACACCCTGGACTGGCAACATCTTTCCTGATCCAGTACGAGCAAACTGAATGTCACTGATAGGCCCCAACGATACAAATGCGACACACGGTGACGTCATATGATGAGTGGCTCCAGATTCAAGAATTTAGAACCCACGTGACACGCGTGCAGGTGCCGTGACGTGACAGGCGGCAACACTACATGGGAACCCAGCAGAGAATGAAGCGTGGGTTGAGGAAGCTGTTAAGAGACGGGGGTACGGGACATGCTACCAACCCTCAACCCATGCACCATTAGCGACCGGACTACCCAACGACGCTCCCCGAAGGGCTCCATCCGACTCACAGTGGTGACCTCTAGACCCAACAACCAGACTCACATCACAGAAGACAGCTGGAGGTCAAGGCTAAGGAGGCCAATTCGGATAAGGTGACGCTGTGCGTGGATCCATCCGTGGAAATGCCTAGTGCCACAGAGGGAATGGGATACCCTGAGATAGAAGGGGAGAGCCTCTGTGTGGAATCAAGGAAGACCTCATGTCCGGAGTGCCAGACCCAGAGGTGGATGCTGAAGGAGAGAAAGTGAATGTCTTGGGAGCAGGCGCATGAATCCATGGAGGAGCTGTGTAGAACGGTGACGGTGGTCCACAAAACAATAGGACAGAGTAGGGTGGTGTCCATGCCACCCGGGTGGAGGCATCGCCGGCGATGCCATGCTTAGAATAATGGATAGTTCCAAGGAGAGAGGTAATGGAGGAGTGATGGGAGAACCTGAGAATGGTCTCCCACAATGCCGGGACAAGTCCTCTAGCACCCGGGTCTCGACCTAGAAGGGTAGAAGCAAAGTGAGAGGAAGTGAAAAAACATAAAAGGTAAAATAAAGGGTGAAATAGCTCATATACCCATAAAACAAAAAAATGTGACTCTCATCCGCCCGTCGTTCGGAAGAAAAGTAACAATCTGCCCGTGGTTCGGAAGAAAAGCAACCATTCGCCCACTTTGTGTTACAAAAGCAACCATCCGCCCAGCCTCTGCAACAAAATCAACCAGCCACCCACCCCTTTTTCCATGCTGGATCACAGCATGTGTTTTGGACCTGACATGGAAAAAAGTGCAATGGTGCATTTGTCTCAGACATAGTGATTGACAAAAATCATGTCATGCATCAATGCTACATGGTATGTGGCGGGAACATGGCATTTTTTTAGCGTTTTTGGGTTCCTCAGATATTTTCTATGTAATGTTGGCATATGCGTTATTTTATGTACGCCGTTGTCATATGCGTTATTTTCTGTGCGACGTTGGCATATGCGTTATCTTTCGTCCGGCGTTGTCATATGCGTTTTTTTTTTGCGACATTGGTATATCAGCTATATTGTTCCGCAAACTGGGTATATCGTGACCGAACCCTAAAATAAGATAATGTTAAATATTACGACAAGGCAACCAAGTCAGGACAAGGTTGAAACGAAACAGAGGTGGCCCTTGAGACTGGGCTGCCGAGTAGGTGGACCCGGGTGCTTTCCGGGCCCTTGTTTTTCTTCTTCAGTTGTGGAGCCTGGGGCTTGTGACCTCTGGGCTTTGTGATTGGTGGGCCTGGGCAATTGATGGAAGGGTGAAATAGCTCATATACCCATAAAACGCAAAGTGTGACTCTCATCCGCCCGTCGTTTGGAAGAAAAGTAATGATCCGCCCGTGGTTCGGAAGAAAAGTAACCATTCGCCCACCTTGCATTACAAAAGCAACCATCCGCCCAGCCTCCGCAACAAAATCAACCTGCCGCCCACCCCTTTTTTCATGCTGGATCACAGCATGCGTTTTGGACCTGACATGGAAAAAATTGCAATGGTGCATTTGTCTGAGACAGTGAACGACAAAAATCATCTCATGCATCAATGCTACATGGTATGTGGCGAGAACATGACTTTTTTTAAGCATTTCTGGGTTCCTCAGGTATTTTCTGTTCAACGTTGGTGGATGAGTAATGTTTTTTACCTCGTGGGCGGCTGGTTGCTTTCTCGCTCGGCGTTGATACCTGCGTTATTTCCGACGGTCCGTTGATACCTGGGTTATTTTTCGCACGACGACGGGCGAATGAGCTATACAGTTCCGAAAACTGGGCATATGGTGACCGAGCCCTTGATGGAAGGGCAGAATGACCATGTATCCCTCGTTTGGGACAATAAGCCTGATTCCCCCCTCGCTCAGAACAATAAGCCCCATCCGCCCCTGCGTCGGAACAATAAGCCTGATCTGCCCCTACGTCGGAACAATAAGCCTGATCCGCCCCTTCTACACAGACGCAAGTTTGCAGGCATAAAAATCAACAGTATACCCCTCTCGTTTGTCAAAAGATAGCATGTCGACGTCGCATGGATGCGGCGTCGACATGCTGACATCACATTTTTTGACCCGGTCACCACAAACTTGTTAAAAAAAAGCGTTTGTGAGTTTTTGTAAGTGGTTTGTAAGAAGTTTGCACGGAGGGGTCCGAGACTCCCCATGAGTTAAAGGGGAACCTGCTGGGCCCCGCTGCCGTGGGGCCTAGCAGGTGCCCGCACAAACATAAACCCTAGAACCCCACATGTAATTATGGGGTGGGTTTTTCTATTGTTTGTACATCAAACGTGGGTATAAAGTTAACAAAAATGTTAAAAAAAAAAAAAACACGGATTTTTGACTCCCCATTCATGGAGGGGGGATTCCTACGGACGCACGTCCGCCGGAATCCCCAGTGAAGGTCCCCCCCCCCCCCACCCCCAACCAAACTCACCCCCGCCTCCCAGCAGCCCACCGGCTGCTCGTACCATCGCGGCCCTCAATTGCGAGGGCCTCGATCGGCGGGCGGGTGGGTGGGCAGGTGGGCTGAGAGAGGCGGAGGAGGTGCACGGTAGGGGGAGGGGGGTTGACGAAGTGCCGACCGACGGACGTCGGCCGGCAATATCCCTCCCCCCCCCTTCGAAACTATCGCGACCCTCCATCGCGATGGCCGTGATGGAGGGCCACATTCTACCAGGCATGCCCGCTTTTGCCATGTTCAACCAGCGACATACGTCGCTGTTGGAGCATGGTGAAAACGGGGGGGCGGATAGGGCCTATCTTTGCCGTACAGGGGCAAATGGGGCTTAATGTTCCAAGGAGGGTTATATGAGGGTCATGGGTAACAAAACAGGGGGGAATCGGCATTTTTGCCGTTGACGAAAATAGACGGTGCAGCCACTGCTGGATGCACCGAGTGTGGGGGCAGGCGGTTTCCAGGAAACCGCATGCTGCTACTGAGAGGTATCGTGCCACCTGCTGCTGCTGCTCCTGTTGCGAGCCGCTACGCTAAATGCTACTAGTGTTGTAAGCTGATGCTACGCTACATGCTGCTGCTGTGGCAAGCTACGACTGTGAGGTGCTATGTGACAAGCTGCTGCAGCTGCACGCTGCTACGCTAGCCGCGACGGCTATTGGTGCAAATGCAGCTGCCAAGTGCCACTGTTTTGATAGCCTCTACGGCTGATGGTGCTGCCGGAGCTGCTGAATGCTGCTGCTGTTGGTGGCTGCCACCTTGCTCTGGTGCTGCTGCTGATGCAGAACTGCAAGGGCATTGCCTGTCTTCGCGCCGTTTACATCAGCAGTGTTTTCCCTGCTATTATTGAATGAAGCAGCAACAAAGATGAAGGCGGCGGGCAACAATGCCAAATGCGCAAGAGCGGGATGGGGCACTGAGAACGTTGTCCATGATGTACAAGACGCAGCTGGCTCCAGGGACGCTGCTGCCTCGGGTTACGTGGCATTAGCGTTGCTGGCAGATGGGCGACGAAACCCACAGCACGCAAGGGGGCAGCTGCAATCAGAAGTTGTGGCTACTGCCATGGCTCAGAGTGCTGTAGCTGTGGCAGAGAGTGCCATGGAAGAGATTTAGTGTGCGCGCTTGTTGCCGTCGAGATGGCAGCCACGACGAGAGAGCTGCTGCCAAAACTTTGGCAGCGTTCCGCCTCCAGCTCTGCCGGAGAACTACGTGGTGGGAGCCATGGGCTCAGGGCCGCCACGTTGCCAGGATCTGTTCGCCCCCACCCAGCCCAACCCAGCCCAACAAGAAGCTGCTGCTGCACGTTGTATGGTGGAATGCAAGGGTGTAGTCTCTCAACTGCTCTCATACCATGAGGGAATGGAGAAATCCCCTCCAGCGACATTATGTGTAAGAGCATGGGTCATAAGGAACACAATGCAACAGACGTCGCTGAGAATGGTGGAGAGTTGGCAAAGATCTGGTTGAAAGAATGACTTAGTCAGAACAATGAGCAAGAGAGGAGGATATCCACTCACTCTCGGTACGCCCAGCCTACGTGCAAGGTACGTGATAGCTAGTTTATGGGAAAGTCCAAGAAAACAGCTACCAGCAGTCAAAACAGCAACTAGACAGAACCCAGCATCAATACCCCTCACTCGGGTGGCCGAATGACAAACCGAAAGAAGCAGCGGAAGCAGAAAAACGCGCTCCACAAAACTAAAATGACAGCGAGCAAAGTTGATGTTGCCGAGAAATGGACCACCGTGAACTGGCCACCAAGAAAACTCATGTGTTCACATAGCAAGGCAAAGCTGAGGTTATCAACATGGTCGTCGAGTAATGTACCTTGCCTGCATGTGAGCGGCATCAAGTCCAGAGGTCACCAAAGACACTGACATAACAACACGATACAACGGATGGGCTGGTACAACTGCTGCATGAGACAGCACAACCAGATGCTCTCACAGACCCCAGCCCCCAATGCGACATACTTAGCCTCAATCGAGCTCCATTCTACGCAAACCTACTTGCCATGAGACAACTGTACCTCTGACAAGGAAGATGTAGCCGGACTGACTATGTGCATCGCAATCATGGACCCAATTGCTGTCAGTGTACCCGTCAACAACAAGCGACGGCTGTGTGTGAAAGCACAGGCCCAAACGTGGGATAGATTAGATGTACCATATCACGCGTAGAGTAGCCTCCAAATGGAGTTGACACGGATGTTGTGAGATCTGTGACGAGGAAGTTGAAAGTAAAGGTAGCATCTGCGCATGTCATGGTCCCGAGGAACATCAGGGAGCCAATACCTCGAAGGTACGTCCTGACATCGACAGGCTCCTCCAGACGATCTGGGTGTGCTGATGTGAGAAGCCTTTGCTTTGTGGGCTTCATAGGCATAGATGCAGAATGGAATGTGGCCAACACGTCAGTGAATTGCTCCCCCAATATCCTAACATAACCAACCTGATACGCATGTAGAGTGCAATGTTGGTGATCATGCTCAATCTCTATTCCCAAGAAGATACGAGCTGGACCAAGATCTTTCATTGTGTACATAGAATAGAGGAGATGATTCACAACCTGGACAGCATGAGGGTCGGGGGATGCAATCAAGAGGTCGTCCACATAGACCAGGACAATGATGACAGATAAAGAGGGGGCTCTCACAAACAATGCTGGGTCCACTATGCTATAGTGATACCCGCTCTGCTGGTAGCGAAGATTTCAAGGTTCGAACAACGTGGGGATTCACTCAGGCCATACAAGGCCTTTTGGAGGAACTACACTCTGTCTGTGCCTTCCTCGAACCGATAAGGTTGGATGAGATAGATCTCTTCCTTGAGATTATTGTGCAAGAAAGCATTGTTCATGTTCGTCTGGTGGAACTCCTAATCATGCTATGCCACCTGACTCAATAAGGCCTTTGCCATGATGTACTTGTCCACAGGGGCAAAGGTGGCATCAAAGTCCACACCGGGTACTTGGGAGAATCCCTTGGCTGTGAGACGGGCCTTGTACCATTCCACTCAGCCATTGGGCCTCTCTTTCCTTTGAAACACCCAACGGGCTGAGATGGCCTTACGACAAGGCGGGAGCTTCACCTTCTCATAAACCCCATGCTCCTCGATTGCAGCGAGTTCCTCGCGCATAGCTTGCTCGTAGAGAGTTGCATCTGCAGCGGAATGTGCTTGTTGCACAGTGCTTGGTTCAGGTACACGTGTCAAGCTACCAATCACAATGAGTGAAGTGGCAATTGAAGGATGTGGCAGAGGCCAGGTAGACCTAGCTCCCGCAATGGCATGGTAGAACAAATCCGTGATTAGAGTGTATCCAAGTGCAGTGTCAGGTTGTATCACAGCCGCTGCCAAGCCAAGAGCGTCAAGACCAGTGACAGGATTAGGCTGTGTGGGGTTAATGACACCACCGTGAACTGGACGGACTGACCGCACGGGCTGAGAGTGGCCAGCCAAGGATTTGCGACTGGTAGGCGGGGCTTAGTGAGGTGCAGACTGCAAAGGTCTCAGACGACTGCCTAGCACATGATTGCATAGCGACGAGATGGGGGGCTACGAGGGTGTGATTGGGTCTGCTGCTGATGGAACCACACCAGTGACGTAGGCAAAGATGCAATAGGAGATGACACAGATGCGACATGTGATGATGTAGGTGAAACCGATGTAAAAGGAGATGATGTAGGTGGTGATGCAGACACAAAAGGAGATGAGGCAGGTGTCGTGTCGGCACAAGCACAACAAGAGAGAATGCAAGCAACGACACAGATGTGACAGGAGGTGACACTGGAGAAGACACAGATTCGATAGGAGACGTCACAGGCAAGGACGCAGACTCAACATGTGGTGACACAGGTGACGACGCAGATGCGACAGGAGATGATACATGCCACAATGCAGCAGGATACGGAGCATAGCCATTACCAAAGGGCACTCTACATACACTACCTCTCCCGGAGTGAGCAATGTCGCATGAGAAGGCACTCTAAAAAAAGAGAGTGTCGCAAGACTTGACAACCCGACCACGCTCGGGGTCCCAAAAGTTCCAGGCCTTGGACTGAGAGGAAACACCAAGGAAAGGGTAGAGGCAACCTCGTGGAGAAAGCCTGCGATTGCATTGGTCCTCAGGGAGGCAAACGTTGGCAATGCTATCCCAGACACGAGCCAGGTAAAGGTCATCACGGCGAACATACCATCTCACAAATATCGTGAAAGGAGGTATTGGACCGTGGAAAACACGGTTCCAAACCCACGTCATGTAAGACATGGCCTCGACGGCAAACAACGGAGGGAGACAAGACTCAACAAGAGGGGAGTGAACACTGTTAGCAAGAGTGCGGTTCCAACGTTTTGACACCCTGTTCTGCTGTGCTGTATATGGAGCAAAGAGCTCCGCATGCACTCCTTGAGACTTGAGGAAGCGGACCGTGGGACCCAGAAAATCCCCACCACGACTAGAGCAGAATGCCATTAGGTTACACTGGCAAGCGTGCTTAGCTTGGACAAGCCAAGACTCAATCATGGGCCGAACATCTGTTCTTTTGGCAAAGGGAAAAGATCCATCAAAAGCGAGAGACATCATCCATAAGACACAAGATGTACCGACCAACACCCCTTACAAATTCATCTGGGAGCGGGCCCATGATGCACCCCCTTGCCCTTGTGCGCATGGACAAGGGCAAGGGGGTATCGTGTGCGAGAGTCATAGGAAGGGAAAGGCGGGTGATGCAGCTTGCCTTGTGTACAATTAAGATTGAGCAGTGCATGGTGCAGGGAATGAGCCGGGGTCAAGACCAACAGCAGGCTGATGATGCAAGAGGCTATGGATGGCGGCTGTATGCCCATGACACAGGCGGCGATGAAGTAAACGTGTGGGTGCAGGGGAAAGCGAGGGAGTATTATGCACATACACTGTTGCAGTGGCCATGGGTGACAATGAAAACAAGGGCACACGATACATTTTGTCGTAATGCAGGCAATGAAGAACAGGATGGCCTGACGACTGCAGTGACACAGTGCCAATGCCACAAGATGAGACAAATTCCATGCCCTGATCATCAAAGTCAGAAAGCAAGCTGACCTCAAGCACAGGGACAAAGAGGACATTAGGTAAGAAGACGTCACCTGACGGGCCGACAAAACGCACAACACCAATGCCCTTAACTGGTAACATCTGGCCAGAGCTAGTGCAGATGAAGCGTACATTACCGACAGGCCAAAACATGGCAAATGCAGCACGAGATGATGTCATGCAATGGGTGGCTCCGGAACCGATGTTCTAGAAGGTACTTGGCACACAAGATAAATTGGTCTGTCACGTGACACTGTGCAACACTGCAAGCAAGGGTAGGAGAGGACACAGCAAAAGCAGAAGCCACACCAAGGAGACGGGGGAGAGTGAATGGATATCAATGCTCAATCCACTACACAGCCGCTACAATCCCACCATCCGATGCGCCCCGAATGGCTCCATCCATCGAACAATGGTGACCCCCATAATAGACAGTCAAACTCACACTGGAGTGGAAAGTTGGGGACGGAGGATGGGAAGGGAAGGTGGAGGCTGGAGCAGATGTGTCCGGGCCATGCGAAAGCTTGGGAAAGGACCAAGTTGGTGGCATAAAAAGAGATGGAGCTTCATCATGGCTAGAGCCATGATGAAGGGGTGTAGGATGAAGAAGGCGGCCCATTGACCGTAGGGTAGTACGGCGACGAAAACCAATGCCACTTTGGATGGGGTACAACCACCACCGAAGAGGCAGGCACTTAATTCCAACCGGGTGCTGCAATCTTCAAGGACATAACGGTGGTGGTCTCCCACCACACAGGGCCAAAATCCCACTTGTGAGGGTCTCGACCAAAGAGGATGGGGGTGAAAAGGGGATGCACAGTCTCCTAAAGAAATGGGACAAATCTTTGAATGCCCAGGTGTCGACCACGTCCAGGGAAGGAGGACAGAAAAGAAAAACAAAGGTAAAGGAAAAATGAAATGAAAGAAAAAAGGATAAAATGGAAAATGTACACCACAAAGGAGAAGTCGGCAGTGTGGGCCAGACCCGGGGTCATCCGGAGTGTTGGAGGGGTGACAAGGCTCACTACCTCTCCCCCACCAAGTTCATTTTTTTGGTAGGGAGGTTGCGCTCAACCCTCCCTCGCGAAAAAGAAGGAGACAGGAACGTCAAGCGAGGAGCCTGTCAATCGACAAGCTCATCAATTGAAAAGCTCGTGGATCGATGAGGTTGTTGACCAAGTCCGCTAACAAGCAGGCTCAAGAAGCTGCAGAGCAGCTGACGAGCTCGACCGGCGGCTGCTTGAGTGGCTGCTACTGCTGTAGATGCTCCTGCTGCTGGGCCACTGCAAATGCTTCTGCAGCTACTACTGGAGCTGTTGCCGCGAATGCGGCTATTGCTGCTGCTGTAGCTGTTGTTGCTGCATCGATTGCTGCTGCAGTTGCTGCTAAAAATGCAGCTGTTACTGATGCTGTTGCAGCTGTTGCTGCTGTAGCGTTTGTTGCTGTAGCTGGTGCAAGTACGGCTGCTACTATGCTGCGAGTACGGTTGTTGTTGTTGTTGTTGTTGTTGTTATTGTTGTTGTTGTTGTTGTTGTTGTTGTTGTTGTTGTTGTTGTTGTTGTTGTTGTTGTTGTTTTTGTTGTTGTTGTTGTTGTTGTTGTTGTTGTTGTTGTTGGTGCTGCAGCTGCTACTATTGCTCATGGTGGTGCTGCTCCTGCTACTACTGATGATGATGTTGCTGCTGCAACTGATGCTGTTGCAGTTGCTGCTGCTGGTGCGGCTGCCCTGGCTGCTGCACAAAGATGCAATGCAGCCAGGCGGTAATCGCCGCCGCTGCTGCTGCTGCTGCAGCTACTGCTACTTCTGCTGTTACCGGGGGACGCCGGGTGCAGCTGCTACCGCGGCAGCGGATTCTGATGCTGCGGAGGTGGCCTAAGCCGCCACCACATTTTTTGCACGTCACCGCCAAAAAGGCAGCAACGATGAGGGAAACTGCCCAAAACCTTTTGTCAGCATTCCGCCTCCAGCTCTGCCGGAGGACTACGTGATGTGAGCCCTCAGCTCAGGGCCTCCACATTGCCAGGACCTGTACACCCCACCAAGCCCAGTCCGGCCCAGCCCAGATGCCTCTGATGCTGCTGCTCCTTGCTGTGCGGTGGAAGGGAAAGGTTGTGTCTCTCTACAGCTCTGATACCATGAGGGAATTGAGAAACCCCCAAAGCAACATTCAATGTGAGAGGGTACATTGCAGAGAACACAACAGAACACTCGGTTCTTCAAAAGGTGGAGGGATGGCAAATTTTTATGTGAAAATATTGAAGTTAAACTAGGAAACAATAAACAAGCGTATGTGTCTAGTCTCACCCATGTGCGTGTCAGTAGGCATGCAAGTCGAACCAACCGGTCAGAGAATAGGCTAGCGCAGCTGCAAGCTATAAAACAACAACAAGAGGGAACCCAAAAGGCAGATGGGCTCCTCAGTTGTCCAAATGAAATACTGAAAGAAGTGCCAGGTGCAGAAACAGAAGCCCAACTCAACTATACCATGAACAGACAAGGATAGTGCCATTGAGAAAATGGACCTCAGGAGGTGGTCACCGAGAAAACCCTGGAGAGAACGTGAGGGCTTGCCGGCTATCAAAGTAGCCGTTGACTTTCCCAGCATACCGGCGAGCCATGAAGACAAGTTTAGAGGTCACCGTGACTCACACCAACCCAGAATGGGTTGAAACTCGACATCCCCCTCCTTTTAGGTGGTGGAACATGCTAGGGTACACGGTGTAACACAAGGCCATGTAATATTCCATGGCCGTGTGCATAGTCTCCACAGGGTGGCGACTACGCACACGGCCATTTAATAGTAGTTACCCTTCATATTTGTTAGTGAATAGTGTGTAGATTGTGGGAGAGAGTGGGGAGAACCCCACGGGATACACACGTCATGGATGTGGAAATTGTGCTTAAAAAACAACAAATACAAGTGTTGGGAGGGAGAACGAGTGTGTACGAGCCAGTGAGTACATACCTCGGGTTGAGCATCAAGCCGAGCGAGATTGCACTGCCACCCAGGGATCAAGCCCGGCCTCTCGATGTCGACCAAGAGGCGGCTACTCACCGGTGTACAGCCAATGGCCCTCTAAGGATCAGCACCCGAGAAGTATGTAGCTCCCAGAAAAGCCAACAAGCAAACAACATGAGGAAAACCAAGGCAACCCGAGTGTACGAGGTATAGCTTCTTCCACATCCTATAGCAATAGTCATGAGGAGAAAAAGGAGATCATTAGGTTATCCCAGGAGTCTCCTTGGATAGCTTGGTGACTGCCTCATGAGACTAGTGCCAGCAACCGTTCCAGTCTTGAGTGAGGACTCCCCAGGCAAAGCCATGATCATCTAGTCTCATGTACATGTGTGTGAGAATGTGGGGTAAGAAAAGAAGGCATACCAGATGTGAGAGGCCAGGAACTGGACACAACATCAACACCCCCCCATAACCCGCAGTCATTCAACCCACATACACAAATCAGATGTCACAGACAAGGATGTGCAAGCCTGGTGATGAATGTCTGACAGGCAGGCGACAAGCACATGTGACCCAGGCTCATGGGGGCATGCAAGAATGACAGCAATAACAGCACACTTGAAGAAGTTTCTGCAGAGAGCCTTAGTGAGGAAATCAACCCTTTGTGATCGTGTGTCCACCCAAGCGACATGAACAATGCCAGCAACAATGCACTCACGAACAAAATTCTGGCACCACGTTAATGTGCTTGGTGCAAGAGTGGTGCATGCTATCATTCTCTGTAGTAGATTTTGTCACAACGTAGGGTGATGCAGCAAATGGAAACATGCAGGTGCTGTAGTCATTGAAAGAGCCAGAAATCTTCACACGTACATGCATTGAGGGCCACACAACTAGCCTGTGCTTTGATTCAGGCTACACACCCTTGCTTGCCTCTCGTCCACGACACAGTAGTTCCACCAATCAGGAATACATATCCTGTTTTACTCCGTGCATCAATGTCATGTGCCCAATCACTGTCAGTTAATCCATCCACGATGACTGAAGACAGAGATCTGAAGTATAGTCGTATGCGTGTCGTAGAAAGTGTGTGGCACACCACACGAAGAGTAGCCTCAAAGTGATGCTCTCTTGGAAACTGGGAGAACTGGGAGAGAAAGTATAGAAAAGGGAACATCAACACGAGTAGTGCTGGCAAGATACATCAAGGAGCCAATGAATCTCAAGTAGTCAATCAGACCGACTGTCTGGAGACTTCAACAGCACTTGACGTGTTGGGGTCATGAGGATGGAGGCAGAAGGGACTGCTGCCAGAAGGGGCAAAAATCACTCCTCCAGGCTGTGGAAAAGTGCAGCATGGTGAACGTGTGTGCGGCACAAGCGATTGCACTCTAAATTCATGCCCCAAAAGACACGAGCAGGACCAAGTTCCTTCATCTTGTATGTTGACTGTACCAGGGTCTTTGCAGATTGAACAACTGTATTTCTGGGAGAGACAATCACAAGGTCATCCACATTGACAAGGATAACAACAAGAGGGGTAGAGGACGCACTAAAACACAGAGTAGGGTCAGTTGTGCTTCTTTAGACTCCACCCTTCTCAAGGGTAGAGATGATCTCCTAGTTCTAGCAGCGTGGACACTGTTTCAGCCAAGAGAGTGCCTTACGAAGGCGCCACACCCTGTTGGTTCTATTTGTGAACCCAAGGGGTTGGACCATGTAAACTTCCTCTTCAAGTTTGTCGTGAAGAAATGCATTGTCGACACCCATTTGTTCTAACTCCGAGTCATGCTGGGCAACTAAGCTGAGCAAAGTTCTGGCAGTGGTGTACTAGACATGTGGGGTAAATGTCTCATCAATGTCGATGCCCGGGACCTGAGAGAACCCTTGGCCATGAGTCAGGCCTTGTATCACTTAGCAGTGTTGTCTGGTTTCAATTTACGCGGGTATACCCAGTTGACAACCACTACTTTCCGCCTTGGTGGGCGATCCACCAACTCGTAAACACTATGGTCAACGTGAGTAGCAAGCTCTGCCTGCATAGCCTGTTCCCACGAGGTGGAGTCAGGAGCACTGTGTGCGCCTTGCGCTGTCAGTGGTTTCATGTGGGAGAGGAGAGAGACAAGCAGCTGCAAAGCACGAGGCGGCATACCCAGCAAGAGAGGCATCAAGAGCCAGACAAAACCATCGGGTTCACCAAAGACCACGATTCTAGGCTCTCCCCCAGGATCGAATGCAAGGACAACAATGCTAGGGCCAGTGGGAGCAGAGGAACGAAACTGAAAGGAAGAGGAACGAAGCTCAGGGTCAGCTTGTACAGGAGGAGACACAGGGGGAGGAACACCTGTAGAAGAAGAGGAAAGGGACATAGAAGGAGAGCCACACGGAGAGACGACAGGGGTGCACGTGACAGAAGGAGGGGATGAGCCAGACTCTGGGGTATGCACTGAGGGGACAACAGCAAGACTGCCCGAGGGAAGGGGCCAAGAGACTCCTCCAAACTGAGAGGGCATGGTAAGAGAAGGAGCAGAGAATAGAGCAGGCTGAGGGAGGTTACGTTCAAACAGGTGTTCCAAGAAGAGAGCATCACGCAATTTGACCACATGACATTGCACGGGGTCCCAGAAGTTCCAGGCCTTGGAGAAGGGGGAAACACCAAGGAATATACGGAGGTGCTCACGAGGGAACATTTAACCGTCACAAAGATCAACACGCTGATCAGTCAAGCGTTCAAACGGAGTGACCTGGCCAGGGAGAGGGCGGTGTGGAATATGGTTCCATACTCACGTCATGTAGGACATGGCCTCAAAGGCAAAGAGAGGAGAATTACTAGAAGCAGAGAGAAGAGAGTGACCACCATCAGCCAGAGAGCGGTTCCAGCACATAGACAGGCCATTTTGCTGCGGCGTGTGAGGAGCAGACGATTCCATGTAGGCACTTCGAGAATCAACGAAACGAGAGGTGGGACCAAAAGAATCACCACCCTGGTCACAACAAAAGACCCATAGGGGGTAAAGGCAAGCACGTTCACCCTAGGATAACAAGGAATCAAGGATGTTAGTCACATCACTCCTTTGACACAGTGTAAAGATCCAACGGTAGCGAGAGAATTCATCAATCAAGCAGAGAACATAACGGCCAAGGCACCCAGAAAATCATGAAGCACTGGACAGGTCCAAGGGAGACAAAGGATGAACAAGAGGAGATCATGTGGTGGTGGCGCCAGAGTCAATGATCCAGAAGCTATCAGACACACAAGCCGAGGGCAAGAAAAGGCAGACGGCAATAGTACCAGACGGTGGGACAGATGTGGGAGTACCAAAGCTATGAGAATACTTGCAAGATTGCCAGTTCTCAATCGAGGGGACATCTTCAGGCAAAGCCCCCTGAACCCACCCGGACGACATGCCACGAAGGGCTCCATCCGACTCACAGACAAAGGTACATGACTAGCCACTCATACCCTCACCTCCCTGAGAGTGAAGCTGAAGAAGCTCAGCAAGACGATGCTCCAGAGCACGCCCCTCCTCACAACAATCAGGACATCGTTCAGAGGGACGGGCGTCAGAGAAACGGCCATTGTCACGGGGCCAGGCTGGTGCAGTGTAGTGAATGGATGAAGGCCCATGGTAGCTAGGGCCAGAGGCACGTGGCACCCATCTCCAGGAACCGGGCTGGGAAGTCGGTTGTTGGAGGGGTGCCATGGTGGTGCTGAAGGCGGCAGGGCTGGAGGAGGAATACATAGAGGGAGCCATAAGGCTGCAGACCGAATCTGGTTTGCAAATCTCAGGCTGGATTTAGATTTGTGAGTCCAAATCCCACACTGGATTCTGACTTACTGATGTAGGATCACGAAAAGGGGCCACGGCCAATTGCATACGCGTCTTACAAGCTGGAAGGTGCGGAGATGAACTATGCAATCCACAAAAAGGAAATGTTGGCGGTGATCCATACCTTCAAGAACTAAAGGTGCTACCTGAAGTCGTTGCATTACGTGGTCTTAACAAATCATTATGCCCTGAAGTACCAAAAGCTGCAGCCGAATCTCATTTTTTGGTGAACTCGATGGATGGAGTTTTTGCGAGGAAGTTTTGACCACAAGATCCAGCACGAGCCTGTGAAGGTGAATCCAGTAGAACCTCTGTGGTTGAGGCATGAATTGAGCCTCAATCCCATCTCAGTGCTGGTGAGATCTCCATTCATGCATAGCTTGTTCAAGCACGGCTATGGCTTAGATGGTGATTTCACAGGTGGTGTACTGAAAGACACCACGTGAGATGAAGTGCATTGACAAAGGGGATAGGAGCAAAAGATTATCATGTCGGACTATGTGCCATTGAGACACATGCTGTTGGAGGAGGCGCATTACCCACCACATGGAACACTTTTGCTTTGACAAGGTGCTCAAAGCCTTGGCACGCTAATAGTGGTGGTCATCAATGGTGACTGTCTGCAAGAGGTTTGTGAGAAGTTGCAATGTATACCAATGTATCAAGGCACGTAGGATCAAGCCACCTAGAGGGTTACAACCATTGTCCATTCCTGAGAGGTCATGGAAAAACATCTCGCTTCACTTCATCGGCAGATTGCCTGTGACATAGTAGGACAAGAACACAGCGTTGGTGGTAGTGGACTGGTTCTCTAAAATGGCTCATTTCATCGCATGTCTAGAGAGCATCATTGCTGCTGTATAGCTCAACTCCACTTCAGTCATGTCATCAATTTGCATGGAGTACGATAGAAGAAGGTCTCAGATCATGATCCACGCTTCACTTCGCGGTTCTGGAGAGATTGCACGGGGGATCTGGACACGACGGTGTCGCTCACCATAGCATACCACCCACAGAGCGATGGGCAGATAGAGCACACAAACCAGATATTGGAGCAACTGTTGTGGAGCATGGTCCCAACGGATGGAGAGGTTCGGGAGGGGAAGCTCGGAGTGGCAAATATCGCCTACAACTCAGCAGTGTGAGAATGAGCAGGAAAGTCACCGTTTAAGGTGGTCCATGGCCACCACCCACTGAGCCTAGCTGCACTTGCAATACCAACATCTCTTCCGGATGTGCACCAGATTGCTGATGGTTTTGCCACCACATGGGACGTGGTGCGGCAATGACTGTTGAAGGCATAGAAGCAGCAAAAGCAATAGGTTGATAAGAATTGATATGCAGAAGAATTCCATGTGGGGGATCATGTGATGCTTAACTGTGAAAAATTGCAACTGATAGGAGGTGGGAGTCATGATCGGTGGGCCCGTTTCACACTCCAAAGAAGTCGTCGGCCATGTCTTACAAGTTGGAGCTGCCAGCTCACTACACCATCCATCCAATGTTCCACATCTCCCTGCTTTCTGTTTATCATGGCTACAACACTCATCGGATTCCTGTGCCTTGCTGTATCAACCATGTCCTAGGTCTTTGTGCCCTCTACCTTTGCCGTAGCAGTTCAGTCGGTACTCTTTGTTCTACTGCCTTTTCCTCCACGAGGTACACACTCTCCTACCTACTCATGTTCTTGTGGTGGTACTGCACAGCTTTCTCCTCCATGTGAACTCAACTGCAAATGTCATTGAGAGAAACACCTCCACATCGTCTTCACTTTACTCATTTCCATGCCCCCTGGGGCAAGGGAACTACGCTTAAGTCTTGTTTAAGTATCCATTCCACCATTTTTTCTCTCACCATACCTGACCATGAAGCGGCCATTGCAGAGCTTAAAGATCAACTTCGCCGGGCTCACCTGGCCTTGGAACTTGCTGCAGGTTGTCACCATGATGCTGAAAACTCTACGGCAGAGCTGGCAGAGCAAGTGGCTGATCTTGTCATGCAGCACCTCATTGCCGCACGCAATCCAGCTTTTGCCATTTCTGCTGCTAGCGCTACTGGCACCAATCACAATCCCAACCCCGCTGGCTCAGGTGGTCCTGTTGGATCATCCTCCACTAGTACCGCTACTGCTGGTGCTGCGGCCAAGCCTTCTCCTGCTGCAATGTATCGTGCTCATGCTCTCTTGCTCAGTCCTCATCAGCGCGAGTTTGAGACTGCTACATGGAATTTCACCGACAAGCGGACCTTGTTTGCTCGGGAGGTCCACTTTAGTGCTTGGGCACAAGGGGATCAGCTTTGGTAGTATTACCTCCCTCCTGATCCCAGTGCTGCTGATCCTTTCACTCCCTTGCCTACAGATTCCACGCATGCTGTTCGTGCGCTCATCACAGCTGGCCCTGACAATCTCATGGAGGACATCAACCAGTACAATGCTGTCCAAGCACACGATCTCATTGTAGATCCTGTGGGGATGTACGCCCTCATTTGCCACCACAACAC
>SZWC01007747.1:13530-30110 GCA_023375785.1 Penium margaritaceum | reverse complement strand
AGCCAATGCTACACTGTGTGGACATGGCCCCATGCACAATACGCGAGCCAAAAAAAACCATTCGCTGCCTCGCACAAAACGAAACGACTTCGCTTCATCGCAGCAGCACATTCACAGCGTCACATCCACAGCAGCACATTCATGGCTGCACAGTCACGACAGTACATTCACAGCAACATGCGAGACGTCGTCAACTGTGCAGAGACGTACGTACAGCGTCAGCGCAAAGTCACAAGTTCCTCTGCACACGGACTGATGTGACGACACCGTCGGCTTCAGATGTTCACTCGCATTTCAAAAGGCGTCCGTAGCGCCCTCTGTAGTTGCTCTCCGACCGGGAAACTCTTGAAAGCCAGTGGTCGGGGAATGAGGAAGGGAGGGAATGTTGTAAGCTTTATGCTTGTGGAACTATGTAGTTATTCCGCCGTCATACATTTTCGTTTTGAACCAAGGGTACTGTATGACATGACATTACTTGATTGGGTTGGGGAATATGGATCGGTGTTGGCCCCTTGGTCGAAATCGATCCGCTGCTTGGATCGATGTCAGTGGCGGCTCGACGCCGCCCTCTGAAACTGTCCAACAGCGCAGGCACATCACTCGCGGACCATCGCCCTCTATCGAGCCCGCCAAAACGGATTCCAAGCACACCCTCCTTCGCGAGCGAGGTTACACACATCATGTGTCATGTGGGTCTGTCGTTGTGCCGCACACGGATCGCATGTGCGCCGCATGCCATCAGTGTGCTGCAGACGCAAAGCACATGGTTCAGCAAGGACGGCGAGCCGATGATAACCGGCGCCCAACCACGGGCCGTATTCGACAGCGCTGGAGAACGAGGGTTGGCGGTGAGGGGCACTCCGGGACGGTGTTACGCCAGTTCAGACTGCCAAGTTCCCTCGGCGTCCTCCTGTGGGGCTTCCCTCCCAATCTCTCTCTCACTCTCGCTCTCGCTCTAATGTCACTTTCCGCTTCCACGGGATTGCCGCGCCGCGAGGTCGTCCTGTGCCGAAAGCCTTCGCCGTCGTCTTTCTAGAGGGGCCGCGGCTTCGAGGGGTCAGTCGCGACAGCAGTAACTGATTTGCAGCCATGGTTGCGCCGCAGCAGTCAAATTTCTTCTCCCAACCCTGATGCTCAAGAGGTCGGTCAGACGAGAGAGACGGCGCAGAGCCGCCGGGGGAAAAACGGAGAAAGATGACTCTGGCGGGAAGGTCGGCCGACTCCGGCGGGAAATCACTTCGCTGCCCTTAATTCCCCGTTTGACATACGTACCTCAGGGCCGGGTTCGCGTGTCACGAAAAAGGATTTTTCAACGGCGACATGACCAGGATATCCATGATCCCCAAGCGATATGGGATGTGGGAAATGCAGATGGGCGACTATATGCGAACTGCTTGGTTTGCGATTCGCATAGACGCGAGGTGACGGGTCCACATCGCGACGATGGTAGGTGCCTGTTTCCCTTGTCAGTATATTACAAATGTAGAATTTGGAGTTTTATGTCTAGTTTATGCCTATTTTCAAGCCGCACATAAGCGACGACCTGCAATCGTTGGAAACCAGTCTCGCATGTACTGTTCGAGCGACCGAGTAGACAGCGACCCTAATCGATGGGAACCTTTTTGAGTTCTCAGCAGGTTGACGAAACTTCTCGTACACACACCATATTTTTCTTCGATTCAAACAAACAGGATACATTTCACAGGCACCGACGAACAGTACCCAAATTTTTCCAAACAACGAGGAACATCCAACCCACATATCGTGCGGACTCCGGGGCCGCTCTCATTGATCTAAGATGCATGTGCTGAGATCCTGATTTGTCGGTGTATTTGGAACATTTTTTTCCCATTTCACCGGAGCTATCGAAATCAGACAAGAGTATTGGAAGAGTATTCGTCCATCCGTCAGTTTCGATCCATGCGTGAATTTGACGGCATTCAACATGATCGTTTTTGCCCTCAGACGGGCATCCAATGGGACGGCGCTCCCAAGACAGGCCCCTCCGACTGACCAGGAAGGGCGAAGGCATCATCTAGCTACGATTTCCGACGGAAGGCAGCCCGCGTCAAGACGGGTGTCGAAGAAGGCACCTCGGACAAATTTATCCAATGCAGATGTGGGAGGGGGAGCCTCCCATGTCCACCAGCAGAAATTCATCTCTGCCATTTCCAGGACCTAAAAACAATGAACGACGTATCTGGCCTCGCTCGTCATGCTCGATCAGCGACATGTGTCGCTGATCGAGCATGGCAAAATGGGTCATGTGACTGTCGCTCGATCGCGACTCTCGCTCCCTTGCGAGATCGCTATCGAGTGATGACCCTTTTCTTCAAATCTGTTTTTGACGCGCAAACCCCCTATTACAATTTAGGGTTTTCTATGTTTTGTGCCTGCAGAGCCTGTGCAAGAAATATAACCCTACATCGTAATAGGGGGTTTGAGCGCAAAGAACATTTGAAAAACGGGTCATCACTTGATCGTGATGGAGCGAAAATGCCCATTTCATATTTTTGTTTTGTTTTTCATCCCACACAAAACAACTTAGGTTTGCGAGATAAACACTTTAAAACCCAGCCCCGAATCACATTCGGGACTGAGGGCTAAACCATAGTGTCTTTTACGTTTGACTAAAATGGTTATTTTTGTTTGTCCAATCAAGCACCTAAACATTTAATGTTGTCTCGGACGAACCACTCTCAAAACTGAGAAAAAGTGATTTCTCTACACACCGTTTCACGTTCCGCGCGGAGTCTCCTACGAATTGCGAGCGGAACGTGAAATTTCCACATTTTGCTCGCAATCCCTCGTGGACTCCACACGAACGTGCAGTCCACGCGGGGTGTTGGTTTGTGTGGCTTCCACCCGTCACGAGCGATGACGCGGTGATTATCTCTATACCCAGTACTGATGGTATAGAGCGGCGTTAGTGGAGAGCATGACAACATGATCCATGATGCGGATGCAATTGGCGCTAGGGCAACGACGAGTGGTGGCTACGTGCACTAGCATCTGCCAGACAGCTGCCACGACATCTCGGGTGCTTGCCGGGGTCCTTTTTGAATTCTTTATAGATGTTAGAGTTTTCTCGGTGGATTGGCTCTCGAGCCCGATTTGCATGTTTTGCATTGTCTGTCCACCGATCGATGCCGGACTTGTGCGTGTGACTAGTTGTAGCGCCCGACTCAAGATTCTGCATCTCGAGGCTGTGATGATGGTGCGTTCGGATACCTGTGCGCAGGTTTATGGGCAAAATAGTGATTTTAGGACAGTTTAAGGACAAACTGACACTGGGCGTGCGTCACTTGGTGTGAGCCGCAGCAAGTATTCATGTTGTGTTCTTGTCAGTTGTCATTTCTCTCTACAATTATATTTATTTTGAGCTTCCCGACACTCTCTACGTGTCTCTACCCAGACCCTTGTAGTTTTGCCTCTGACTTGTGACTGTTGTAACACGCTGACCTAGCGCTGACGCCTAGTGTTGCAGCAAGCGCTTAGGGAGGTTCTAGGAAGTTTCTCTTGGAGTTAGAGCAGGCGAGCCACAACTCGCGTTGTGCAATAGAGATGCAACAGCAGCAGTGGTGAGTGGCAGTAGCAGTAACCACCCATAGCAGCAGCAGATCCTAGAAGGACCCACCACGACTACATTGCAGGGGAGTGGTCGAGACAGCGGAGACAGCGGCTGCAACCGGAAGCAATGGTAGCCACAGGTGAAGCTGCGACGGCTAGCAGCTGCAGCAGGAGTGGCTAAGGTGGCCAGAGTAGCAGCTCCTTGAGCTGCTCTTTTGGTGAGTGGGAGCTCCAACAGAAGCCCGCAGCAGCAACCCTAAGCAGCAGCGAGGGCTGCGACGCCGGTGAGTAGTTGTAGCTGTAGCGGCGGTGAGCAGCAGTTGTAGTAGCAGAAGCAGCCGCAGTTGCAGTTGCAACAGCGACGACTACAAGCAGCTATAGCAACAGTTGCCGTTGCGAGCAGCCATAGTAGCAATTAGAGAAGTAGTAGCAGCTACGGTGAGCAGCTATAGCAGCTGCGGTGGAGGGCAGTAGCCTTAGTAGCAACAGCCGTAGTAGTAGCGGCAGCGGTGAACAGTTGTAGTAGAAGCGGCGGCGAAGAGTTGTAGCAGAAGCGACGGTGGCGGCAAGCAGCTACAGCATTAGCAGCGGCGAGGAGCGAGTGGTAGCGAGCAGCAGCAGTAGCAGGCACCGAGAGGCAGCACTAACAGCGAGCAGCACTAGAGCAACAACAAAAGCATGCGCAACCGTAGCACACAGTAGTTCTACACTGCTAGTACTCAGCACAGCATCGCGCAGCTGCTACAACAGGTGCGCAAGCAGCTGCGCAACTATTACAGCAGATGCACGCGTAGGTGCAGCAGGAGCAGGCGTAGCAGCCGCAGGGCAGCTGTACTTGCCCCCGTCGTCGTTGCACCAACTGGAAGTTGTACGACAACTTCTTGATATGACGGTATCGCCCGAAAGAGGGGGGGCGGGTCCGTCGAGGAGCTCGCCCACAGGCGAGCTCGCCGAGGGAGCTTGCCCGACAAGCTCGCTCGAGGCGAGGCTCGAGCCTGTACACACACAAAAAAGAGAGGACAAGGGGGGGTCCTTGAGTGGGCCACCCCATGACAACCCCAAAAGGGACACCCGAGGAGGTGGCACCTGAAGAAAAAGGGAGTGAAAAAATGAAAGATAGGGTGCACCCACACCTTGGTGCATTAACTCGCCATCCGCAAACAACGGCAACTACAGCAACAGCAATGGCCGCATGAGACGCATCAGTAGCAACAGTGGCGAGGGTGGTATGAGGCCACAATCATCGGCTGACGACGGAAACCGGAGTAGCAGTAGCAGTTGTAGCAATAGCAACACCAAAGGCGACTTGAGGTCGCACAGCAGCCGCGCGATACACGCGTAGCAATTGGACATCAATGTAGCGCCAGCGTGGTGGTGGCCGTCATCGTGACGGCGTCATAGCACATTTGAGAAATTGTGGCCTTGTGCCAGCGGGGGCGAGTGTCTTGTACACTCACCCAATCCAGGCTCTTGAGATGAGCACACTGGCATGGCAAGGGGCGCAACCGCCGCTTTGGCTGGCACCGGTAGTGCAGGTGTGGCAGGTGCCACAAACGCAGTGGCAGTTGCAGCCGTGGCACATGTCCCAGGCATCCAACGGCTGTGCCTTTTGCTTTGGCGACGACTGACACCATGGCTGGCGCCAGTGTCGCCAGCGCCCTGCTGGGTAGCGACTGCCCTTGTTACGGTCCCGCCCTACTCCACCATCCGACTTAGAGACATCAGCTCATATCATCGCACCCCTCAATGGAGCTATGGCAGTGTTGTATGCCAAGCTCCAGGGTGTAAAGCGCATGGTGCAACAGCTCATAGGCCATGTGGTCTCTGAGTGGGCGGTTGTCGTTGTGCTTCAGGCACCCCTATCTTCCTCCTTGCCATCCTCACCTCCATCAGTGTCATCATCTGACTATGCCACAGCTCCTGACCTTAGCTCCATATCTGATGCCCTCCGCTCTTTCCAAGAGTCACTTGGAGTCATCCTGATCGTTGACCCCTCCGCTTCTGTGGTAGTCCCTTCAGCTCGGCGTCGTCTCGCTCGTACTCGGCACGCGAGGGAGCGGAGGCAGCAACAGTCGCAGCAGTGGCAGACGTCAGCACGGAGATGACTCTCTCGTCCCCAGTCGCAGGGTTGGTGCGGCATCCCTTCACAACTTCTATCAGTGCGTTTGTCAAGGGGGGGACGTAGTGTCCGCCGACGACCACTAAAGAGTACAAGAGGGATGCGATAGATGGTGCTTCACGACAGGACACCCTCTGTGAGGACGAGACATCCGAGGAGTGGTCCGACGTGGAGTCGGAGACGGACGAGTGGTCTGACGTGGAGTTGGAGGCAGACATAGAGATGGAGACTACAGAAGACGTAGGAGAGACCACAACCACAAAGGCAGGTGTGGCAGCAGCAGTGGATGGGGCAGTAGTAGTAATGGCAATGACAGTTGATAAACGTGGAGTAGACGTCCAGGCAGTGGGTGTGTTGGCAGCCTTCGACGTCGTGACAGTCGAAGCAGTTGCAGTCATTATGTAAGCCGGGAAGTGCCAATGGCACTGATCACGGCTTGAGGCTTCCTTGAAGGTGACTATAGATTTGGAATCTTTAGGAAAAACAGTACGAGATTGACCCAAGAACGGGGCCGATCTATAAAGAATTGAGGAAGTTACGTCCAGCCAAAGGTTGGACCGACCGAGGGGAAAACATGTGGCGGTAACTCATCCCCAAGGACCAAGGCTCGACCCTCCGAAGACCCAACAAGACTGAAGCACGCCTTGAGGCCAGATTATTCAATGAATCAAGGAATATTAAGGGCCAAGGGCTCTTCGGAATGAGGCCCCAATGTGTTACTACCAGAAAGGGCGGTTCGGGCGGCCGTCACTGCCGTTAGTGGTGCTGCCAGCGGCAGTTTGCTGTGGTTCACGGAGACGGCCATATCTCGGCCGTTCCCCCATGGAATGATGCATTTTTTGGTGCGTTGGAAAGATGGGAAGATAAACTACGTGATTCTGAGGCAATAATGCTCATCCCAGGCCTATACGGAGCCACGCACGGCTCGACAACCTCGAGTCGTCTAGGATGTGTCATCATGTCATATAGTCTTGTATGTTGACACTTAGATAACAAATACAGTTTACTCCCACTGTGTGACACGTGTTCCCGTGCTCCTTCAAGACAACCCTACGTTTGTGCAACCCTGGGTTGGTGTGCACCGGCCTCCCCTTGGTCGCCGTTGCCGCCGGTTGGTGCCTACACCATTCGATTGAGGCTAGCATTCCGCGCCCGGTTCACACTTGGTATCGGAGCCACCCTTAGCTCAGGGGCACAATTTTCTTTGTGGCAACCTCTCCTGGTCAGCATAGACCAGCACACATCTCGTTGTTTTGGTGGATCCGTGCCCAAGGCTAACCATGCACTCCAGTGACAAGGCGGTAACCGGAGGACCTGTTGAGGAAGTAGTTGCACCGGACGCAAAGATGACTTCTTTTGGCTCGTCCTTGTTGGCTGCGGCGTTCGACACGCAAGGCAGAGTAACAGCAGCCGCTGCACTGTAGAAGTTGCTTGCTGACATGTAGGCCAAGATGGACCTTTTGGAGAAGCAAAACACGTACCTCAGTCAAGAGCTCGCGAAACGTCCAGTGACAACACCAGTGGCAGTTGCCACCACAAACATATCTGCGGTGGGCGTCTCGAGCCCGCCCAAGCCGGAGCCATCCGACCCATTGTAGAAAAATGGTCCAGCTCCGCACGGTTTGATACTCGGACTGGAATTGTAATTCACCGCCATCGGTGTCGATGCCTCAAGGTACGAGGCGTGTCGCGACTATGCCGTGACCCTATTGAGAGGGGCATCGTTGGACTGGTGGGTTGATGTGATGCGGTCTAATCCACACAGTAGTGGAGCAACAATGGTCAGCGGCACTGCGGCCGCGCCTGGAATCTCAACCCCATCGGTTCCAACCTGCAGCAGTGGCGACCCTACACTCAAATGGCCGACTTTGTGGAAGGAGTTCACGGAGTCGTTCATCAAGCGCTTCACCGTTGGTGACGTGAGGAACAACGTGCATGCCAAGCTTCGTCGGCTTCATCAAACTAGCGGCGTCGTTGAATAAAACCGCAGGTTTTGTGAGATCATTGCCAACTGTGGCTTCGAATCTCATGAAATTTGCTTCCATTACAGCAACGGCCTCAAGAATGACGCCCGCGCTGTGACGTTGATGCATGACCTCAACGACGACCTGCCAAGGATGATCGCAGCAGCAAAGCGGTACGACTGGCGCGTGCAACAGGATCATGCCAACAGCCACAAGTCCTTTGGTGGTGGTTACGGCAAGCAAGCCAAGAGCGATGACACGCCCATGGAGATCGACGCGTTGCAACAGCCCAAGTGCTACAACTGTGGTAAGCCTGGCCACATTGCGCGTGATTGTCGGAGTCCAAAGAAGGAGGATGGCAAGGGTAAGTGACAAGGGAAGGGGAAGCGAGCCAAAAAGGAAGCAGATAAAGAAACAAAGGAGTCGGGAAACAAGGAGAGCCGGGAGTAGATAGCGTTACTCCTAGCTCCTCTCAACGCAAACCGCCTGTTGACCGTCCATCCGAACGCCTTGCGGCAAACAAGGGGGTTTCCGAGGTGAAGGCATGGGACACGGGGTATGAGGAGGAGCAGCCCGCACTTCTCTTGGAGGCGCGAGTGAAAGGTGTCAAGGGGAAGGTGAGGAGTCTACTGGATTGTGGCACGAGCCACAGTTTTGTGAGCATGGAGTGTGTTCGGAAGTGGAGCCTTGTGCTCACGAGCAAGAAGCGGACCACTGACCAAGTAGACGGCACGATTGAAGTGGGATACTTGGCCCGTCCCCTCTCCATTCGCGTGGGGAAGCTTCGCATAATCACCGTATACCGGGTGTGCCCGATGAAGGATTACAATGTGGTCCTTGGTCGTGACTTCTTCCAAAAGTACAACCCCGTCGTGAATTAGGAGGCGCACACCGTTTCAGTCAAGGTTGGAGAAAAGGAGTATCTCTTGCCTACATGGTTCGAGGAAGAGGCCGCGGAGGAGGATACTTGTGGGGAGAAAGCGCCACAGCAGTCGGTGCCTCACAAGGAGGAATCGGTGCTTATGACGGTGAACTTGGTGCAGCTCAAGCGCGGGATTCGAAAAAAGGAGCAGATTTTCTTGGCGTTCGTTTGAGACGTGGAGGATGATTTCGACAAACCAGAGGACATGGTGCCTGTTGTGGCACATGGGGCAACTCATGAGCAACCGAGGGCCCAAGGCAAGTTTGCCGCGGTGCTGGAGGGGCTTCGGAAGGTGTGTATGGAGTTCGAGGACGTGTTCCCCGACACCCTCCTGGCGGGGGTGCCACCAAAGCGGGATGTGGACCATGGCATCGACCTCAAACCTGGAGCGCGCCCGCCTGTTTGTGCAACATACCGCATGAATGACACGCAACTGCAGGAGCTCAAGAAGGAGCTGACTGAGATGACGGAGCAGGGCTTCATCCGTCCATCCTCTTCTCGTTTTGCTTCACCTGTCTTGTTTGTGCAGAAAATGACCGGGGAGATGTGCATGTGCGTGGACCACTGGGCGTTCAATGAGTTGACCATCAAGAACCGGTACCCACTTCCACGAGCCAAGGAGCTCTTCAATCAGCTCCATGCGGCTCGCATCTTCACAAAGATCAACCTATGTTCTGGCTACCACCAAACCCACATCAGAGCAGATGATGCGGAAAAGACGGCCTTCCGTACCCGCAATGGTCACTACGAGTTTCTTGTGATGCCTTGCGGGTTGACCAATGCGCCGGCAACCTTCATGGCGGCGATGAACAATATCTTCAGGCCGTACCTGGATGAATTTGTGGTGGTTTACCTCGACGACATCTTGGTGTACAATAGGACGGCGGCGGAGCATGAGGAGCATGTGAAGAAGGTCCTCAAAACTTTGAGGACGGAGAAGTTTTTTGCAAAACTCTCTAAGTGTGAGTTCGCAGTGGGTAAAGTTGAATTCCTCAGACACATCATTTGCAATGGATGAATTGCCATGGACTCGCGCAAAGTGTCAGTCGTGCATGAGTGTTCGAAGTTGCGTAATGTACATGATGTGGAAGTGTTCATTGGGTTTTGCAACTACTACTGCAGGTTCATCCTTGGCTACCCGAGAGTGTCAGCGCCACTCTCCAATCTCACTCGCAAGGATCGTGAGTGGAGTTGGGGGGTTAGCGAACAAGAAGCCTTTGAAAACCTCAAATGGGCTCTGACCTCCGCGCCGGCCTTGCACTTGGCCGACAGCGGTCGTGAGTTTGAAGTGGCGACGTATGCAGCGGACCTGGCCATTGGCGGGATCCTTTTGCAGGACTTTGGCAACGGGTCGCAGCCGGTCGCCTACTACTCGCGGAAGTTGCGCAGGGCAGAGCTGAACTATGCCACTCATGTCAAGGAGATGCTCGCCGTGGTCGCAGCCTTCAAGAACTGGCAGTGCTACCTCGAGACGTGGAAATGCACTGTCTACACCAACCACCACGCGTTGAAGTACTTCAAGACACAGCTGGACCTGAGCCGGCGGCAAGCGCGTTGGATGGAGTACCTCGAGTCGCACTTTGACTACGAGATCGTGTACCAGCCGGGTCTCATCAACCAGCCAACGCACTCTCACGGCGACCGGACCTGATGATGCGGGTCGCATCTCTCACCATCCACGAGGATGATTTCCTTGTGAAGCTCTTCACGGAGGGATATGAGGCGCATGGGGAGTACGACGCTCGGAGATTTTTCTTCAAGGCACCGTATTGGTGACGGTGAAGCACGCACCAGGTGGTGGTTCCTGCGGTGCCGGCGCTTCGACAGCTGATTTTGGAGGAGTGCCATGACAATGGCCCAAGCGGCCACTTCTCTGCTGACAAGACATTGAAGACGGTGGCTCGCTTCTTTTGGTGGCCCACCATGTCAACGGAGGTGGCTAAATTCTATCGGAGTTGTGACGTGTGACAACGTCACAAAGCGCAAAGGACGAAGACCCCGCGTCTCCTCCAACCCTTGCCCATCCCCGAGAAGCCGTGGTAAGACATCTCCATGGATTTCATCACGGTTTTACCCACGACAGCAGCAGGCCACAATGCGGTGTTGGTGGTGGATGATCGCTTAAGCAAGATGTCGCACTTCATTGGGATGCGTGATACGGTGAGTGCAGAAGGCACGGCTTGGTTGTTCCTTGAGCACGTGGTGCGTCTCCATGGCGTGCCGTGGTCCATTGTGAGCGACCGTGACCCACGTTTCACAAGCAAGTTCTGGCGAGAACTCATGGAACGGTACGGCAGCAAGGTGCAGCTGTCGACCAGTTTTCACCTCCAAAATGACGAGCAAACAGAGCGGACGAACCAGAAGCAGGAGTAGCTCCTTCGTACAATTGGTGATCCGGATGAGACGGCGTGGGACCAGCAGTTGCCGGTCGCTGAACTGGCGTATAACTCTGCCATATCTGCCTCCACCGGCAAGGCGCCATTTGAGTTGGTGACTGGGACGGTGCCCTCCATAGCCCTCAGTTTGCACGTCGCAAGCAACTTGTCCACGGTGGAGTCTACCACACGTAGCTTCAAGCAGATTTGGGCAGCGACACAGCATGCGTTGGCAAAGGCAGAACAACAGTAGAAAGAGCAAGCGGACTGCCGACGCGCAGATGCAACACTCAAGGTTGGTGATTGCGTGGTTCTCAACAGCGAGCACGTCAAGCTTCGCGGGGTCCAGTCAGAAAAATTGAATACCTGATGGCTTGGTCTGTTCGAGGTGCTCAAAATGCGGACACCCGTAGTGGCACGGTTGGCTCTCCTACCTTCCATGCCAGTCCAGGACGTGTTTCACATCTCCAAGCTCAAGCTCTACCATGATCCGGCTTAGTATCTTCCACGTCGCAGTTCTGAGCCTCCCCCTCCGGTAGTGATTGAGGGCGAGCAAGAGTTTGAGGTGGAGGCCATCCTTGACCACCGTCGCTGTGGCCGTGGATGGGAGTACCTGGTCAAGTGGAAGGGCTATGATGCGGCCCACAACTCATGGGAGCCTGCCCGCAACTTCAATGTTGGCAGGGTGAATGCCATCCTCCGGGAGTACCAAGAGCGAACCGAGACGGCTCCCTCCTAAGGGGGGGGGGGGTAGTGTAAGCCGGACAGTTCCAATGGCACGGATCATGGCTTGAGGCTTCCTTGAAGGTGTAATAATACTGTAGATTTAGAATCTAAATGAAAAATGGTACGAGATTGACCCAAGAATGGGGTCGATCCATCAAGAACTGAGGAAGTTTGGACCAAATGTTGGACCGGCCAAAGATTGGACCGGCCGAGGGGAAAACAAGTGACGAGAATACATCCCCAAGGACCAAGGCTCGACCCTCGGAAGACCCAACAAGGCCGAAGCACGCCGTGAGACCCGGTTATTCAATGAATCAAGGATCGTTGAGGGCCAAAGGCGCTTTGGAATGGCGCCCCGATGTGTTATTACCAGAAAGGGCGCTTCGGGCGGCCGTCACCGCCGCTAATGGTGCTGCCAGTGGTAGATTGCCATGGTTCACAGAAACGGCCATATCTCGGCTGTTCCCCCACGGTATGAAGCAATTCTTGGTGCGTTGGAAAGCTGGGAAGATGAGCTACGTGATTCTTAGTCAATAACACTCATTCCAGGCCCGTAAAGAGCTGCGCACGGCTCGGTGACCTCAGATTGCCTAGAATGTGTCATCATGTACATTTAGTCTTGCATGTTGACACGTGGATGAAAAATGCATTTTACTCCCACTGTATAGTTCACACATTAATACTGACAGGAGGCCGGTAGTAGACGCGCTTGTTGGTGCAGACACCATGATGGTTGTCGCTCGTGTAGTAGCTCGTACAGCCTGTATACCTAGTACTGGTGGTATGGAGCGGTGTTACTGAAGAGCATGACGACATGACCCATGATGCGGACGCAGCTGGAACCAGGGTAACGAGTGGTGGCTCCTTGCACTAGCAACTACGAGACAGCTGCCATGACATCCCGGGTCCTTGCCAGGGTCCTTTCAGTATTTTCTGCAGACGCTAGTGTTGACATGCTGTGCCCCTTGCCATGAGTGCCGTTGATCGTACTCCCTGGTTCGACCACTGAGGAGTGGTCTCAAACCTGATCTGACTTTAGATTTGAATTCCTTGGATTTTTCCATGCAGGATCGAGCTTTGAATTGCTCGATTTGAGTAAGTATTCAGAAAGTTAGCCTAGCCCAAAAATCGGGTGTTGGACGTGTGGAATCTGGTACCCGCCATTGGTGGCAGGATAATCCACCGGATGGAAGGTCGACCCTCAGCTGCAAGCCATGATCCTCCTTCTGGCCTTGCCAGACAGTTGGAGTCCCATGATCACCGTCGTAGGTGGCTGGTCCGCCGATGAGCTGAAGTACCCGAAGGTGGCTGAGTACGTCCGCAACGAATGCATGCGGCGTGGTGGGAGAGAAAGCGGGGCAACGTCAAGTTCCGCCTATGCCGTCCGCCCTCAAGTTGGAGGGGGAGGCAAGAAGGGGAAGGGTGCTAACTAGGGCACCAACAGAGGTGAAAACAAGGGGGAGTGCTACAACTGTGGCAAACAGGGCCACTATGCACGCAACTGCCCCAACAAGAAGTCGGACCAGCCCGAGAAGGGCGGGAAGAAGAACACCCAAGCCATGATGGCCAGGGAGTCCACCAACTTGACAGATCCGGAAGTCACTGTGATCGACTCCGGATCAGGCCACCACACACAATGCAACCGGGCGGCATTCGTCACCTACGGCGCCACCGAGCGGCGCATGACAGTGGCCAACGGCAAAACAGAGTTGGCCGCGGGCGAAGGCAATGTACGCATTGAGTCGGTGGTGAACGGGAAAGTCATTCCGTGCACCATCTACGCTGTGCCTCACATGCCCAATTTTGGGGCAAACCTGCTATCAGTGAGCCGCCTTACCGACAAGGGGCTCGAGGTGCTCTTCAACAAGAAAGAGGCCATCATCCAGAAGGAGGGGGACGGCGAGGTGATTGCACGTGGCAAGAGGGAGGAGGATCTGTACCTTCTCCGTGCCAAGGTTTTTGGCGATGCGGTGAGGACCAACGCCGCCCACCTCGCGACGAAGGATGAAGGGGACCTGGACCTGTGGCGTTGTCGGTTGTGCCACATCGCTCCCTCAACAGTGAGGGACATGGAAAAGAAGGAAGTGGTGCGGGATCTTGAGGTCAAGGGCCTCGATGCAGCCAAGAATGTCGTGTGCGAGCCATGCGTGGTGGGCAAGGCGACACGGCAGCCGTTTGACGGCAAAGGGACGCATGCATCGACGAAGTTGGAGGTGGTGCACACGGATGTGTGCGGACCGTTCGAGCCCTCCATTGGTGGGGCTCGCTACTTTGTCACCTTCATCGACGACCACAGCCACAAGCTCTACCTCTACATCATCAAGAGGAAGAGCGATGTCTTGTCATGCATGCAGGAATTCGTGGCGGCTGTGGAGCGACAAACGGAGTTGAAGGTGAAGGCATTCCGGAGCGACAACGGTGGCGAGTACGAGGGCTGCTCGGCATGGATGAAGAGCAAGGGGATCGCGTGGCAGAAAAGTACGCTACACTCTCCGCAGCAGAACAGCGTCGCCGAGAGGGCGAACCGTACCATCCTCAACATGGTCCGATCCATGATGAGGGATGCCGGCCTCGCGCTGCGGTACTGGGGCGAGGCGGCACGGACAGCGGCGTACATCATGAACCTGACGCCGGCAAAGCCGCTAAAAGACGCGGAGTCCAAGGTGTGGAAGACACCACAAGAAGTGTGGAGCGGGAGGAAGCCAACTGTGGCACACCTCCGCACTTTTGGTTGTGTTGCACATGCTGTTGTGTAGGCACGGGAGGGGTGGGGCAAGCTGGACCCGCGGACTCGCCGGTGCATCTTCGTCGGGTACGAGAGCGGGAGCAAGGCGTACCGGCTCTTCGACCCGCGGAGGCAGCAGATTGTGAAGAGTCACGACGTCACGTTTGGCGAGGACAGCCGTTGGACGGACAAGGACGCGGGTCTCTCCAAGCGGGGGGAGTGGCTGTCACTCCTCGAGGGGGAGACACCGGAGGACGCAAAAGAGGGTGACGTCCCATCGGCTCCAGCCGGCGAGAACCATCCGGGTGATGTTGGAGTGGCTGATTTGCATTCAGCCGCGTCGGACGATGAGTCCAAAGCGCCGGCAGCAGTGGAGCTGAACAAGGAGGCGAGGAATAAGCCCGCATCTCCACAGTCCCCGAGAGAGGGGGAGCAGGTCAGCGGTGCAAGTGGTGCCGCGAGAGGGCAGCAGGAGCAGCAGCAGCAGCAGCAGCCCCAACAGCAGCAGGCGCGAAGAAGTGGACGCACAAGGAGGATGGCAAAACGGTACGATGCCGCGCAGGGCACCTGGACTGGGTTTGCTCGAGCGTTCTTTGCGCAAGAGGAGCCCGAGACCGTCAAGGAGGCGTTGCAGCAGAAGGATGGGGCTGAGTGGGAGGGAGCAATAAAATCTGAGCTCGCCTCCCACAAAGAGAACAGTACTTGGCAGCTGATTGATAGGCCTAAGGGTGCGAAAATCATCGGNGCAGGCGCGAAGAAGTGGACGCACAAGGAGGATGGCAAAACGGTACGATGCCGCGCAGGGCACCTGGACTGGGTTTGCTCGAGCGTTCTTTGCGCAAGAGGAGCCCGAGACCGTCAAGGAGGCGTTGCAGCAGAAGGATGGGGCTGAGTGGGAGGGAGCAATAAAATCTGAGCTCGCCTCCCACAAAGAGAACAGTACTTGGCAGCTGATTGATAGGCCTAAGGGTGCGAAAATCATCGGCTCCAAGTGGATCTTCAAGAAGAAGCTCACCAAGGAGGGGAAGGTGGAGCGGTACAAGGTGCGGCTGGTCGCGAAGGGGTACGCCCAGCGAAAAGGAGAATACTATGAAGAAACCTTCGCGCCAGTGGCAAAGTTTTCCTCCATTCGCTCCATCCTCTCGGTGGCGGCGACGCGCGACTACGAAGTCCACCAAATAGATGTAAAAACCGCATTCCTCAAGGGCGACCTGGACAAGGAGGTCTACATGGAGGTGCCGGAAGGGGTGGACGCGCCGCCGGGGAAGGTGTGCCGGCTTCGCAAGGCGCTCTACAGGCGCAAGCAAGCGCCACTCATGTGGTACCTGAAAATGGACGGCTTCATGGCCGAGCTTGGCTTCAAGCGCTGCGAGGCGGATCACATCGTGTACGTGCAAAAGCAGCCGGGGTTGCACCAGATTGTGGTCCTCTACGTGGATGACCTCATCCTTGTGTCATCGGACATGGAGGAGTTGGTGAACCTCAAGCAGCAGCTGGGCGGTCGGTTCAAAATGACCGACATGGGCGAGCTCGAGTACTACTTCGGCGCCGCCATCAAGAGGGACCGCAAAGCACGAACGCTGGAGATGGGGCAGGCAAAGTACGTGCAAGAGGTGCTCCGCTGCTAGAACATGGCGGAGTGCAACCCCATTGGCACACCCATGACCACCACGTGTGAGTTGAGCTCGAGCATGGGCCCGAGCACAGACGAGAAGAAGGAGGAGATGGCAGGTGTGCCATACCAGTCCGCGGTGGAGAGCATCATGTACGCCATGGTGGCGACGCGGCCCGACCTAGCCTTCACGGAGGGCCAAGTGAGCCGCTATGTTGCTGACTCCGGGCCGCTGCATTGGCAAGCGGTGAAGCGGATCCTCCGCTATCTCAAGGCAACAAAACAGTCGCCACTCGTGTTTGGAGGAGGAGCGCGTGATGACTCCCTCGAGTTGGTCGGCTACTCCGATGCCAACTGGGCTGGTGATGTGGATGACAGAAAATCAACGTCGGGGTACGTGTTTGTGCTTGGTGGTGCAGTAGTTTCATGGGCAAGCAGGAAGCAGGACTGCGTGGCGCTGTCCAGCACCGAAGCGGAGTACATCGCGCTCGCGGAAGCCGCAAAGGAGGCGGTGTGGCTGCGGCGGCTGCTAAAGGAGATCGGCGTACCGCAAAGGAAGCCGACGGT
>SZWC01007747.1:0-13484 GCA_023375785.1 Penium margaritaceum | reverse complement strand
GATGCCGACTGGGCTGGTGATGTGGATGACAGAAAATCAACGTCGGGGTACGTGTTTGTGCTTGGTGGTGCAGTAGTTTCATGGGCAAGCAGGAAGCAGGACTGCGTGGCGCTGTCCAGCACCGAAGCGGAGTACATCGCGCTCGCGGAAGCCGCAAAGGAGGCGGTGTGGCTGCGGCGGCTGCTAAAGGAGATCGGCGTACCGCAAAGGAAGCCGACGGTGCTCAACGTTGACAACATGAGTGCCATCAGCCTGACCCAGAACCTGGTGTTGCATAGGAGGACCAAGCACATCGAGATCCGTCATCACTACGCGCGGGGCAAAGGGAGATGCGGCTATTGTGCATTGTGGCACCAAGCGCATGCTCGCCGATGCCATGACCAAGGCACAGCCCAAGGACAGGCACGACGCAAGCTGCATGGAGGTCGGTCTGCGCTGTGAAGTTTAAAATGCTACAGGTTCCAAGGACAGGGCATCAAGGCTGCGGAGCAAGGGGGAGATTGTTGACATGGTGTGTCCCTTGCCATGATTGCCGTTGATCGTACTCCCTGGTTTGACTACTGAGGAGTGGTCAAACACCTGATCTGACTTTAGATTTGAATTCCTTGGATTTTTCCATGCAGGATCGAGCTTTGAATCGCTCGATTTGAGTAAGTATTCAGAAAGATAGCCTAGCCCAAAAAGCGGGTGTTGGGCGTGTGGAATCTGGTACCCGCCATTGGTGGCAGGATAATCCACCACCAGTGATCCTAGTTCGTCTCCAATGGGCTCCAAAGGCACATGGGCCATGAAGGAATGAATGTGGATGGTCCCCTGGACCAAGGCATGCCCCTCCCCACGTTGGAATGACAGGAAGGGCGCTTCGACAGGCCACCGTCGAAGCGCCTCCCGTCACTCCCGTTCGTGGGCATGGTGGGCGGCCCGGCTCCACCAAGGGTTACTTGGACGGCCATAGCAGGGGCTCTACTGCTCCGATTTGGGCATGCTTGGATGCGTTGGAAAGATAAGATCATCACAGGCTATAAGAATCTGATGTAATCTCACTATGCTAAGTAACAAAAACGTGCTTCGATTCAGATATATTGAATGCGACGTGTTCTGCCCACTCACATCCGTGATCCTTGTGCTCCACACTCTTCACCATTGGTGTCCATTGGCTGCCCAACCTTGGTAGTGTGTATCACTGAGAGCTAGGCATCCTTGAGGGTGCCTCCACACCCACTAGAGACAAAAGCTAGAGTTTTCTTGGTGGACTGGCTCTCTAGGCAGATTTGCATGTTTTGCATTGTCTATCCACCGATCAATGCCGGACTTGTATGTGTGTCTAGTTGTAGCGTCCGGCTCGAGATTTTCCATCTCTAGGCTGTGACGGTGGTGCGTTTGGATACCTTTCCGTAGGTTTGTGGGCAAACCAGTGATTTTAGGCCAGTTTCAGGACAAACTGACACTGTGCGTGCATCACTTGGTGTGAGCCGCAACATGTATTTGTGTCGTGTTCTTGTCATTTGTGATTTCTCTCTGCAATTATATTCATTTTGAGCTTCCTGACACTCTTTGTGTCCCTGTACAGACCCTTGTAGTTTTTTCTCTGACTTGTGACTATTGTCACACGCTAACCTAGCGTTGACACCTAGTGTTGCGGCCAGTGGTTAGGAAGGTTCTAGGAAGCTTCTCTGGGGGATTGCAAACGGGTTCTACCTGCAAAGCGAGCCACAATGCAGGACTTCACCATTGACATTCGAAAGTTGAATTTTCCACAAGCAAAGTTGTAGGAAAAGACCAAGGACATGAAAGACAGGTTCGACCAAAATAGGACAGCAAGAAATACCAGGGACCTTTGGACGAACAGGTCAAAAATTCCGGGGCTAAGGATTATAGTCAAATTTAGCTGTCACTTAACTCGGTTGTAAAGAAAGGTGACTATAACACACACTATGGATTTTTTTGCACGGGCATCTATTGGGCTCTGTGGTAGCCGGACCCAACAGATTCCCTTTCAACGAATGGGGTGTCTTGGACACCTCACGCAAACCCCACGCAAACCCCTCCCTTGAACAATCACAAACACGTCAAAAGTAGGGTTTGTGATTGTTCAAGGGGCCTGATGACATCATCACCCCGACATTACATTTCATGCAGCGACGACATGTTGTTCGTACGCTTTTTTTTTATAAGTCATCGTTTTTTTGCGACATGTGGATGTATTAGTGTTGAAGTAAAAATTTGCTGGATATGGCGTGGTTAAAGAGCGGTCTGTGGATATGGCGGATCTATAAAAAATCTGATGGGTATATGGTCACACCCCCGATCGTTCAACCATGGGAGTGCAAGAGGCGCGTTAATACAACATGGTGACGTCGCTTCCCGCAACTTACGTTGCAAGTTTCAATAATTTTCATCTACCGCCGAAACAATCCTTGTTTCATGTCGTGAATCAGGCTTCAACAATGCGATCTCCTTCAACAAGCGAGAAGGGAAGGGGGGGGAGGGGCAGCAACTCAGGCTGGGGCGCCCTCGTCGACTCGTCGACGAAGACGATTTGGTCTGAGTATCTAAGTTTGTGTATTCTAGTTTAGAATTTAGGTGCTCACCGATGCTTGTCGCGATTGTCGTGAGATATGTTAGAGGTGAAGATTACTACGCCTGTTTTTCTGGTCAAGCTGGTGCAGTCGGTTTCGAAATCATAGGAGCCTGCAAGAAGTTAGGGAATTTTCTCTAAAAAATTCCCTCCCTTAACGGCGGATATTTTCTCCGCTTATACAGGCCAAATTTATTTCGGGCATCAAGGTCCATGGGGGGAATGGACCCTAGAGCTATGAAATACTGTGTGCTTCATGCACAACAGGGATGTGCATCCCTGCTGACCCAGACTAGTCAGCAGATGTGTAGTGCGACTACACACTGCTGGGTTCTGGGCTAGGTCTAGTCAGGGTGGGGCTACACCTCACTGGACAGTGTTGACCGTCCTGCATCGGCTGCTGCATTAGCACGACTCAGCAGCATCATGCAAGGCCTAGAGTGGGGACCGCTCTACATCAACGCATGCATGCACAACAAAACACTGTGTCATAGCATGCATGCATGAGTAATCAGCCACATGCAAAGCCACAAGCGGGGACCGCTCTGCATCAGCACAGCCATGCACGACTCAGCAACAAGAGTTACTGGAGGGGCTATTGCCTAAAAAAAGATTCACATGCTAGGAATCTTCCCACATGCAGCCGGAAGCTTCCATCAGCCTGGTCTGCTGTTAACTTGCCAGCAGCCTGCTAGAAAAGGTGGCTAGCCTGGCTGTCTTCATTCAACAACTCAGTCATCACCAAGATTTCCACCTGCAGTCAACCACAGTAGCCTCCACCAGTTCCAGACATCACCTGAGGCCAAGACTGTACAGACACTCTTCTCAAGACCCCAGTAAGCCTCACAACAGTCTGCCAGCCTGGGCAGGAGGACGCCCCTGACTACCTGAAGGCCTGACTACCTAAAAGAGGTGGCCAAACTATGTCGAAGACCCAAGCTACCTTGATGGAGCTGTCTTGCTAGACGTTGCCCACTTGTGGGCCAGGAGCTGTATCTAGGCGTGAGATTCCAAAGCTAGTCTCTGGCTGAGCTGTGTTTACTGTACTGTTTCTTGTACCATAACTGTGATCAAATACAATTATTCAGTTCCAGCATTCTCCAAGTTCAAGCTTTCTACTCTATCTGTAGTTGCTCTCCAAGCACAGCAGTCCTAGCAGCAAGGAACCTTGTCCTTGCTGCATCCCACAAAACATCAACAAGATATAACAAAAGCTTGCGAGAGGACATTTTCATCTTTCATCGATGAAAGTCGATGAAACGTTGAGTTGCCATACACGGTGCAGCCATTTTATCAATGAAAGGGAGACCCGCGCAGGGAGTTATTGAAACATGAAAGACGATTCACGTGCTTCAACGATGTGTGGTGGTGCACGGCAAAAGAGCGTGAGATGAGTCCGCTAGCAGCAAGAAACCTAGTACTTGCTGCACCCCACAAAACATCAACATCGTATCAGAGGAAGGTCAGTGCTGACAGCATCTACAGTTTGAGTCCTAGCTAGTGGCGTTTTGGAGGAGCTGTGGAATCCAGTCGCCTACGCCAGCGAGCAACTGGCGTCTTCAAGCGTCCAAGGTGGGATCCAGCCTGCAAACGTCACAGGCAGCGTGGATTTCATGAGCAACATGGAGATGCATAATTCAGGTACAAACTCTCTACCTATTGATGATAATTCTGTCCTGCATGGTTTGCGCATGGGGTAAGATCAGGAACGCCATGTGGCAGAGGAGGCAGAACGTAAGGCGGAAGAAGTGCAACGCTTGGTGGATGAAGCAACGCGCATGGCGCACCAAGGAGAAGCTACGTGCCAGGCTGTGGAGCAAGAGACCATGGCATTGAGGCAGCAACTTGGTGTACAAGAGCTACTTCGCAAACACGAGCAGCTCACATGTGATGCTCTAATGAATCAGCTTCAGTAGTAGATGGCATGGCTACAGCAGCAGAACTAGATGCAACAGGTACAACTGTAACTACAACAAGAGCAATAGCAACAGCAGCAGTTTAATCATGCCTAGCAAGCTTCACAAGCATCATCAGCACATGTGCCTCAGCCAAGTCCTCCATCAACCATGTAGCAGCCTGTCATTCCTCCACAAGTGCCACCAGTAGCATGAGCACAAGTACGAATGCAGCAGCACTTTCCAGCCCAATTGCCACAGGTTCCATTGGGCATACCCACAATGGCACCATTTCAGCCATCTCCTCAAGCACCAATGCCTCAGACATACATGGGGGAACCACATCCAACAGTGCAGCCTGTGCTGAAGGCGCAACTGGCAACAGCAAATGTGCAATAGTGTCAAAAAACTAACTCAACATCTCCAACACAGGGAGTTGGGTACCAGGAGTTAGAGGAAATTTTGCCAGTAGTAGCAGCCTTTCTGCATCTGCACAAGATCAAGATCGACAAGTTTGATGGCGAGAACTTCCCGCACTAGGTCCACAAGTTCAAACAATTGGCCCAGATTCACAGCATTTGGAAGTTCTACACTGGTTATTACATTCCTCCTCCCCCGGGATCTCCACCACACACCGTGTCGGAGTTCAACTACTTCACGCAAGTTACATACATGGTGCTTGACAACTAGCTAAGTCCTTGCATTCAGCAAGCCATTCGCATGTATGAGGAAACGAATGAGCCAGCCAAACATGCATGGTCCTATCTGCTACGGACGTACATGTCACGTGACTCCACTTTCAAGTCTCATCTCCTCACAAAGCTCTCCCACATCAACCTCAGCAGCTTCAGTGACATTGAGAGCTACATTAACAAGGCAAACTTGCTCCGCGACCAAATTGCCGTCACAGACGCATTCATCTATGAGCCAATCTTTGTGAACTTCCTACTCAACGGCCTCACTGGAGACTGGGTTGGCGTGAAGAAAGTTCTCAAATTGAAGCCTGAAGTAGAATTGACAAAGACATACGTCTGCAAGATGCTATTGACAGAGCAGAGAGGCTGCCAAATCACAAGCGGAAAAGCTCACATTTTCAGCTATGCAGCTTACTAGAATGAAGGAGAGAAGAGCACGTCTCACTCCCTGTTGAATAGCCATGCAGTGATGAAGTCGGCATACTCCCATGAGTCAACATGCTCCCTCCCAAAGGCAATCGCACGTAGTGCCATAGGCTAGCTGACCGGATCACGTCTTGATATCACGTGCCATTATTGCAAGAAGAAAGGGCACGTGAAGAAAGATTGCTTCAAGAGGTTCCGCGATGAGGAGAAAGGGAGGATGCAGAGCAACTTAAAGGGAAAGAAGCGAGGGGAAGAGAATAAGGAGAGTGGAGGAGAAAAGAATGAAAAGGGCAGTCAGGAGTACGACAAGAAGGCAAAGGAGGAAGGCAAAGGGCAGCAGCTTGACTACACTGCATCCGTGTTCCTGTTGTCAGACAGTCAGAGCGTTAGGCTTGTCCGCTCATCGTATGTTTGGTACCAGGACATCGGGTGTACCTTGCACATCACGTACCACAAATCCTGCCTCCACAACTACGAGCCTTCAGATCGGAGCTATGTGATGATTGCCAAGAACAAGCAGATACCCGTGCTCGGCAAGGGCATGATGACCGTGACATGGTATGATGGAGCACAGGTCATGTTTGGCAACGTTCTCTACATACCTAACATTGCTATTAACCTCCTCTCCCTTGGCCAACTCATGAAGAGAGGAGCTTGCATCATCAGTGATGGCAAGCATGTCACGCTCAAAATCCATGAAGGAAAAACCTTTGCAGAAGGTCAGCTTCTTCCTCATGGCATGATTGAGCTGGACTTCAGCACACCAGCTCAAGATGAGACGGATTCCCCATTTGTAGTAGCAAGTCTACAAAAACTTGTAGCTGCAGATGTTGTAGTATGGCACAAGAGGCTTAGCCAGGTCAGGAATAAGTTGGTGGAATCCATGGTGAAGAAGGGCCATGTCAATGGCCTCGACATCAAGAAAAGTGGCCAAGGTAGAGCTGACCCTTGTGAGGACTGCGTTTGTGCCATGTTTCCACGACAAATGCTCCCTCCTGCAAGCAAGTGTGATATCAGCCAAAAGCTGAGACTAGTTCACACCGAGATCTACAGACTGCTCCCCTCAGCAATAGTCTATGGTGGACACCGTTACTTCCTCATCTTTATGGATGATACGACAAGTTTTTTTTGGAGCTACCCTCTTTGAACCAGAGATGAAGCGCCAACCTACTTCTTCAAATGGCTGGCAATTGCACATAGGCCAAGCAACAAGAAGCTGCAAGTCTTACGTTTTGACAATGTTGGCGAGTACACCAGCATAGAATTCATGTCGCAACTTGAGGACATGGGCATTGTGCAGTAGTTCTTTGCACCATATACCTCGCAGCACAATGGTGTCGTAGAAAAGGCGAATCGCACTGTTCAAGAGACATTCAAATCCATGCTCCTTGGAGCGCAATTGGAAAACTCCTGGAGGCCGTATGCTTTGAGACAAGCAGTTTGGGTGTGGAATCTTGTACTGCACACCTTCTTACCAGACATGACTCCATTTGAAGCATGGCACAATTGCAAGCCAGACATCTCCATGCTTTGGACATTTGGCTGCATGGTGCTTCTCCACATCCCAAAGGAATATCGCAGAAAGCTAGCAGAGAATGAAAATTGGGGCATGCTTGACTCTACATCGCAGAAAGCTTGCAGAGAAAGCAAATTGGGGCACGCCAAGTGCTCGACCACACCAGACCTCCTTGAGTCATTCTACGACTCATTTGTGGAGTCAATCCAAGACAAAGTAGTAGACTGTGATCCATTCACCACGACGGATCTTGATCAGGCGAGTCAAGAGACGGTGCGCGCAAGTGTGCCCCTTGCGGCTGACCACGACAAACGCATCGCTGCTGATCAGGAGGCGGTCGTAGTAATCCATGGTGAACGCCATCCCGTGGCGATGGAAGATGGTGCGGAGGCGACAAGGCTAAAGAAGCACGACGGTACAATCAAACGTTGATACTTCAAGCACCTCCTGCAGTAGCAAATGGAAGAACAACACAAGGAGGATGAAGCAAAGTGCAACATGGCGATGACAACATGCACAGTGTATGCTGAGAATGATGAAGTACATGCTGACTTCACAACAACGCATGTGACAGCTCTCCTTTCCAAGACCTCATCTGCTCTTCTGCTTGAGCCAAAGTCACTCAAGGAAGCACTGAGAGGCGAGTTTGCAGCAGAATGGAAAGCAGCGCTTGATGTAGAATACAACAGCGTCATGGATCAAGGAACTTGGGAGCTAATAGAGCTTCCATCTGGCTCAAGGCCAGTTGGTGTGAAGTGGGTGTTCAGGGTGAAAACAAAGGCAGATAGCAACATCGACAAATTCAAAGTGCGCATGGTTGCAAAGGGATTATCGCAGGTGGAAGGCAAGGATTTCTTTGAAACCTACGCACCTGTCAGTCGTTATACCATAGCGCGCATCATGCTTGCCATTGCAACAGTCAAAGACTACGAGGTGAAGTAGCTTGACATCAAGAATGCCTTTCTACATGGAGAAATGGACACTACTGTCTACATGAAGCGGCTAGAGTGGTATGAAGATGGCAGTGGAAGAGTGTACAAGCTTGTCAAGAGTTTATACGGATTGAAGCAGAGTCCTCCTCTCTGGTACCACAAGCTGCAAAGTCTCATTGAGTCTCTAAAACTTCATCCATCAGCCTACGACGACTGCTTGTTCCTACATCGACAAGCGGAGGAAAAGCGTCTAGACTGCTATATTCTTGTCTACGTAGATGACATCCTGATCATCGGCCCATCGCCAGACTTCATCCATGCAACAGCTTGTGCAATGGCACAAGGGGTCAATGTGACCTTGATGCCGCTACCTCGATATGAAAATCAAGCACAACCGCTCCAAATCCACACTCAAGCTGTCTCAACAGTGTTGCGCTGCTTAAGTCTTTGAACGATTCAACATTCCTGATCGTCGCATTCCTACACCCCAGACAAAGCAGCAATTGATCCATCAAGGACCAAGGGGGGAGAAGTGAGACAGACTATGGGAGCGGATTTGGTTCTCTCATGAACGCTGCAAGTTACACTCGTCCAGACCTGCAGTTTGCGGTAAGCAACTTGGCGTAGGGGAGTAAGACGTGCAGTGAAAGGGCTTGCAAGGATCTCAACTGTGCACTTGGATACTTCCGGTCTACGGCTGACACAGGGTTGGTCTTCGGTTCGTCAAGCGACCTGGAGCTAAGCTGCTATGTGGATGCAGATTTTGGCGGTACAGAGGAGGACCGCCGTAGCACCACAGGATTTGTTTGTCTCCTTGCTGGAACGGCTGCTCGTGGTCAAGCAGGAGATAGAACATTATCACACTCAGTTCGGCCAAAGTTGTGTATGTCACGACGATAGCAGTAGCTCAGGAGGGCAACTACCTGAGGAACCTCCTTGACAAATTTGGTTTTCCTCAACATGGTCCAACCACAGTTTACGTTGATAACAAATCAGCCATCAACCTTGTAAACTCTACAAAGTTCTAGGGGCGGACAAAGCACAGTGACATCGGCATCCACTGGATTCGCTCGAAGGTGATCAATCATAGGATCATCCTTAAGCACGTTCCAGGAACAGTGCAAGTAGCAGATTCATTGACCAAAAGTGTCCCTAAGGACATTTTTCAGAGGTGCATGGAGCAATGTGGACTTACACTTAGTGCCCGCTCACAGTATCCCCTGAAGAAGGGCGACCTGGGAGACACCGGGCAGTCAAACACACGCTCTAACGCCATCGACGATCTCTGCACATAGAAAAATAGAGGTTTGTGCCTCATGGTGCACGGGACAAAATTTGTGGGGCATGCAGCAGAGATCCAGAGCCGTCAAGAAAATTCACCTGCAGCAAAAAATTCCCAAGCAGCAGTTCGAGTCCTTTCATCGCCGAAAAACTCCGTCACGCTAAGTGTTGGCGTGACATCCGAAACGTTTACACTTGTCTCCCCTCAGCAGCCTGCTACAAGCGATCATTTTTGCTCCCAGACAATCAGGAGCTTCAACCACCCACCTCAGTCCCCTGCTTCCTCAGGAGACCTACTGCAGTCTCCTACATTTCAGGAAAACCATTCTTCCAAGGACCCTTTTGAGTCCTCAAAGAAAAACAAAACGAAGCGGAAAAGGGTTCACGGGCCGTTTTTTTTGCGAGAAGGGGGCGTGCGGGGAGCAGCGCACCGCAGGCAAGCGAAGCAGGGCTTTCCGGCGGAGCAGATGCGGCGAAAGCAAAGGGGGGAGGCGAGCTGCGAGAGGAGCAGGGGCGGCAGCAAGCAGCTGGTCTGTTCCGACGGCAGGCTTGGCAACGAAGCTGCCTGCCGTCGCGGCAGGGAGCAAGAGCGAGCAAGCGAGCAAGGTCGCAAAAAGGGGAGCGAGTTCGCTTGCCAATTCGCTTGCAGATTGAGTGGCGAGCAAACTCGCCCCTCCTAAGCTGCCGGCAGGAAAAAGAAGAACGACGGAGGACGGGTAGTGCTTGACACAAAGCTCACTCGGCGAGCAGTTCAGTAGGAGTGGAGGAGACTCCAAGCGTGCGACGTTTGACCAGCGCGACCCCGAATCCAGCTGTAGCAATCAAAATCACGCAGATCCTGGGTGAAGCAGTGCAGCGTTGACTTCGCACGAGCGAGGGCAAAAATGGCATCAGAAACACTGCAACTGCCATTCATACCTCCACAACAGCCGCAGGACATGAGGGAGAGAGGAGAATATTCTTTTCTTCTCTCCCAGTGACTTCTCCACCCACCGAAAAGGAGCAGAGAAGCTTCCAAGCGAAGGGCAAGTCAACCGGAGCGCCCCTCCATGCAACATGCGCCGAAAATGCCCCTACGCATTTTCTTGCACTAGAAGTCCCTGAAATTCAAGCAAGACAACCTGAGACGCCACCAAATGTTTTCTTGATGGCAGAAATAGCAGGAAAAGCCCAGGAGCAGCCGCCTGAACCCGATAAACACCCACAAGGAGGCCTGGTCATTGCAGTCGAGGACGAGCTCAAGCCCGAGAGTAGGAAAAAGCTTCTTCAAAAAAATTTCGACACCGGGGAAGCAACAAAAAAAATTCTGACATCAAAACCCTCTGGGAGACACCCAACATCACTAATTTCTTCACCAAAAACAAGTGAAACTCCTTGGCTCACCAATCTAGGGGGAGTGTTAGAAGTGATGATTACTGCACCTATTTTTCTGGTCAGCCTGGCGCAATCAGTTTCGGAATCGGAGGAGCTTGCAAGAAGTTAGAGAATCTTCTCTCGGAACCTCCTGGGTTCAACAGCGGAATTTTTTTCTGCTTGTACAGGTCAGATTTATTTCTGGCACTTAGGTCCATGGGGGAAATGGACCCTAGAGCTGTAAAATACTGTGTTCTTCATGCACAGCAGGGCTGTGCATGCCTGCTGACCCAGACTAGTCAGCAGTTGTGCAGTGCGACTACGCACTGCTGGGTTTGGGGCTAAGTCCAGTCAGGGTGGGGCTACACCTGACTGGACAGTGTGGACTGTCATACATCGGCTGCTGCATCAGCGCAACTTAGCAGCAGGATGCAAGGCCCTGAGTCGAGACCGCTGTGCATCAACATTGCATTACAGCATGCATGGACAAGTTATCAGCCACATGCAAAGCCACAAGCGGGGACCGCTCTGCATCAGCACAGCCATACACGACTCAACAATAGGAGCTACTAGAGGGGCTACTGCCTACAGGAAGATTCCCAGGCTAGGAATCTTCCCACCTTCAGCCGGAAGCTTCCATCAGCCTGGACAGCTGTCAACTTGTCAGCAGCCTGCTAGAAGAGGTGGCCAGCCTGGCTGTCTTCATTCAACAACTCAGTCATCACCAAGCTTTCCACCTGCAGTCAACCACAGTAGCCTCCACCAGTTCCAGACATCACCTGAGGCCAAGACTCTGCAGACACTCTTCTAAAGACCCCAGTAAGCCTCGCAGTAGTCTGCAAGCCTGGGCAAGAGGTCGCCCCTGACTACCTGAAGGCCTGACTACCTAAATGAGGTGGCCAGACTATGTCCAAGACTCAAGCTACCTTGATGGAGCTATTTTGCTAGACGTTGCCCACCTGTGGGCCAGGAGCTGTGTCTAGGCGTGAGAGTCCAGAGTTAGTCTCTAGCTGAGCTGTGTTTGCTGTACTGTTTCTTGTACTGTAGTTGTGATCAACTACAGTCATTCAGTCCCAACATTCTCCCAATTCCAGCTTTCTACTCTATCCGTAGTTTCTTTCCAAGCCCAACGGTCCTATCAGCAAGGAACCTTGTCCTTGCTGCACCCCACAAAACATCGACAAGATATAACAAAAGCTTGCGAGAGGAAATTTTTATCTGTAATCAATGAAATTCAATGAAACGTTGAGTCGCGATGCACGTTGCAGCCATTTAATCGATGAAAGGGAGACCCGTGCAGGGCATTGTTGAAACATTAAAGATGATTCACATGCTTCAATGATGTGTGGTGTCGCACGGCAAAAGAGCGCGAGATGCATCAGCTCGCAAGCTGCCACATCAGCTCAAGAGTTTGCAAACTGCAAAGAATGAGGTGCGATGGATGCAAAAAACCACGATTTCATGACATCCGAACCCAGGGCAGGGCTCCCTCACATGCACACGCTGATGAAGAAGGTGCTTTTTTGGAGGTCAATTGCAACTAAACGTTTTAACGAGATCAACTGAAGTTGGAGTCAGAGTTTGCCATCAATTGCAGACGGCCATTTTGCGGATCTGGCAATGTGTTTGAATTCTCTGATTTCTTCTGCCAAGATGCCTCATCCCACTCCAAACATGGCCTACTTTAGTGGTTTCCTTACAGATCTGGCCAGCTCTGCTGTTGCTAGTACTTGCTCCGCTTTACTCTTACTAAGTCTTACTAATCTGCCCAGCTTGTCTCCAAAGGGTAATAGATCTGGCTATTCGGGGAATGATGGGTCAGCATGCTCTTTCACTCTCAAAACTCGCGCATGTGAATCAGCTCCTGTGAAGTGAGCGACACAAGAAGCGCGTGGTCCCCCTTTACTTCTTCTTGCGGATGAAGAGACCACCATGAGCCTAGTAGTGTCCAAGGGAGGGGGGGGGGGGTCTGAAAAGGGTCGCTCGGCAAAAACTCGTTTCACATGGCGTCCTCAACATTCCCTGTACTTGCAAAAACCAACATCTACCTTGCTTGAGTTCATGAACGACCCATATGGGTTACTACACATGTTTCCCTAGCTGGTCTGAAATCCAAAGAATAAAAACACAAACACAAAACATTAGAAATTTACACATAAGTGAACTTTATATGATGCACAATATTCTTACAAATTTTGTCCTCAATGAACATTTTAAAAGGAATTCTCTGCATGATTTAAAAAGTATCCACAAAGCAGACTTGTCTAGGTGGAATAAGTGGCAATTCAAATTGAACGTATCTACACAACGTAAATAAAATCTCAGCAATGACGTACATAAAAAAACAATTTATTGAATACTTTGTGCAAAAAACAGTCACATGCATAAACATATGATTGAATGTCCATGTAAACATCCATACATGTATCCATACCCGTGTAGATATATGTATACATATACATAAACTTTAGAATATGAATTCATGTCATCAAATACATGCACAGACACACAAACATATAAACATATACATAAAGAAAACATATACATGTATATACATATGTATACATATACGTACACATATACAGATACATACACATATACATATACATATACAAATACATATACATTAACATATTCATAAACATATACATATACATATACATATACATATACACATACACATACAAATACACATAGACATACACATACACATACATATACATATACATATACATATACATATACATATACATATACATATACATATACATATACATATACATATACATATACATATACATATACATA
>SZWC01007746.1:50363-69049 GCA_023375785.1 Penium margaritaceum | reverse complement strand
GGGGAGCACGTTTCGGCATGCCGCAAGAGCGCTTCGAGAATGTAAACAAAGCGTGAGCTCAACGTGCTCGTTCGTGTTGGCGAGAGCCCTCGAACCGCGTTTGTATACATGGTGCTCGCTGAAAGCCACCTCCCAAGTTCTCGACAATCCCTCGCATGGATGTAACCATCATCTCACCCTTCCCTTACCTCGGTCTTTCACGATAAGGCCACCTACCCCTCGAGATTCCACATTCACTGAGATCTCAGCATACCGCCTACCCATCCGTGGCATGGTCGACTTTTCTGTTCGTGCATAGGATCATCATACCCATCGGCGGGGGCAGAGCATGAGAAACCCCCCCCCCCCCCAAAACTATGCAACTAGGATAAGGAACTTTTCACTCCATATCGGGATTGCGCATGATCAGTGACCATGGCTTCCTGTTCAGACAAACTCATGATCATGCTACGCTGCGGATGACGTCTTGCGCCGCCGCATGGCATCTCCAGACTCCATGGCCGCCGCTTTGCGCTCGGAGGTGCCTGCGCCGCTCTACGCATTGCACCGGACACCCGGAGCGCCTTTTCGCTTGATGGCGGCGGCAGTTTCCCCAATTGGTTAAAATGTTGAAAATTTTTCCTTTATCAGTTTCCTCGAGAAAAGGACGAAGATCAGTTGACATTATCTTGAAAAACCCAGCATATTTCAACATTTAATTAATGTATATTTTGTAATGCAGCAGCGATGCTGGCCACGGAAATACAAAATTGACAAAGCGAAGTGGACAACGAGCTAAGGTCCTCAAACGACGGAGGCGTCTTCGTCGTGCAGCATAGTCTCACCAATCAACTGCACTCTCTCATAACGACCGCCATCTACGAAGACATTCGCGACAGCCACGTGTTCTCAACTATTGTAGCCGCGCACGGACGTGTCGACCGAAATTCCTACATAGTCCGGTCCTGCCTGGTTTTGAACTTCACGAACTTCCGCGTGAAGCGTGGCAGGTCGAAAGCAGATTCGCCAGAGGTTAGGACGACGACCGACCGCCGGCAACAAGGGCAACGGGAAGCAGCCTCGCCCCGGAGGCAACAACAAAATGAGTTGAACATTGCATTCACATTCTTTTCAAGCCACCAATCGCACCAGCCTGAGGCAAGAAGGGCGAAATCGGAACTAATACAGGTTATACAGATCAACCTGACTTGCGTTCCTTATCATGGGGGAGGGAAACATTTCACGTAAGGTATATTTTGGAAACATTTGTAGTCATATTTATAATATTTTCAATTTAAATTTTTGGAATAAATTCATTATACATCTTTGATTAAATCTCTAAGTTGGCGTGGAGTGATTCCACTCGCACGTGACACATTTGCCACTCTTTCCACGAGGGTTTTCAAAATATTTGTTTCTATCACATAAACATTTTTCTTCTCCCAAAAAATCAACCAGTTGAGGTGTGAAATGGCAGTGCTGGTACTAACCCATAGATAGTCACATTATGGAACTTTTGCCTGCTAGATGGGATTTTGATGGGATCAGGTGGTTCAACATGTTTGGAAGATGGAAAAGAGGCCATTCTTGATGTAAAGGGGCACACTGTTGGATGGTTGTCTCTTAACATGCCAATGGTAGTTTGCCTGAACTTCCACGATGCATGAATTCATCCGGTGTGTCACTATGATCCAACAAGAGATGGCCCGAACTAACGTGTGGGTTACTTCGTTAAATAAAACATACTTTTTTTTAGGTGATTTCCTTCTGACTTGCTTCCAATCGTGGATGAAAAGCTCACCACCGCCCTCACGAAGCATATGATAAGGGAATTAAACATTAAGGCTCAGGGATCTAGGGACAGTTGAGCCTAGTTGGGCAACACTTGGACACTGCACGCTTGAATGTTCCACAAAGTGAGTCGGGACGAGGAGGGGTGCATTTGCTATAGCGAGTCTTTTTTTATGCTTTCCTCTACTATCATCCAACACTTGGCATGTGACACTACATACATCCTCTTCGTGGTTGGTGTGTTCGACAGTGACACTTCCTCGTGTCAAGTCCTTGGAAATGGCATGATATGGGTGAGTTTCAGAAGGAGCCGAGGCCATGAGCTGCTCTAATGAAACCATCCATCAAGGGTGAGCTAATGGATATTTCAACCAAGCAAGGCCTACGTGAAAGTGGGATAAGGGACACATCGAGGGGTGTCTCAAATTCAGTCCAGCCTGTTTGCACACAAAGTTGTTGTGAAACGAGAGGGCCGGTTTCACCCTCCCACCTCACAATAGCTAGGAGGCACTTCGCAACCATCCCTTGCTGTTACGAGAGCTAGCCAGTAGCTAACTACTCGCTGGCCGCCGACCAGCTGCCAGCCGGCCTGTTCGATGGCCGGTGGCCGGTTAGGCAACTAGCCGGTCAACCGTCGCCAAGCCACCGACCAATGATCGAATTGGTGGCTCGATCTACGTCTGAGTGGCCGTGAGGGCCTCGAGGCTCATGCCCTCCTGCCTTGCCCTCACTTATCCTCCTTTCTAGCCATAGTGAGCGATGATGTAGCAGGAGGGCCGGTTCGGCCCTCCCTCCTCGCTCAAGCGAGGGGTGGTTGCGCACCACCCCTCGCATCAGCGAGGGGTGGTGCGCAAGCACTTCGCTAGCCTCTAGCCAGCTTGCTGCCAGCCGGCTAAGCGACCGGTGGCCGGCCAAGCGACTGGCCGGCCAGTCGCCAGCCGCCAATCGCGGCCTTGGCCCGGTCGCCGACTGAGAGGCCATGAGGGCCTCGAGGGCGAGGCCTCGTGGCCTCGTGCCCTCGCCCCCCCTCGCCCTCCTTGCAAAACAAGGAAGCGAGGACGAGGGGTAGGGGGAGCAAGGGTGAGGTCGAGAGAGCTCGTGTGAAATCGCCAGCGTGCCTCGCACGCGACGATTTCGCGCCAGAACGGCAAAACTTAAATCAAAGTTCGTTCGCGACGATCTTCGACATAAAATAAACAAAAAAAATGCGTGCAAACACACGAGTTTGAGGTACAAACCCCCGGTTTGGGTCCCAAAACCAGGGGTTTGGTTAAAAACGGTAATGGGCCTCCGAAGACTCGAAATATTCGAGTCTCCCTACTTTGGGTCGTTGATGACGATTGCCCCTCAGTCTTGCAAAGGGTGTAAACCTCTGACGCGGACTGAGAACGCCATTCTGCAAACTCCGATGATGACTTCAGAGCACGAGCTGGAGACTCAGCCCGTTACAGTGGTTCCCAGAGCCAGACGACCCTCGCAACCAAGAGTTCGACGTAAACGGTAGCTACGACATGGATAAAATGCCGCCTGCAGCTTCAAGTAGTAACAGAAACGCAAGAAGGGACTACGCCATCTACACTTCACGGATTGAAGCGCCGTAAAGTGCGTTAGAGATCTTGAAAATAGCTCTACTTGGTGGAGACTCTTCCTTCCAGCCTCTCCTCACTTCGAGAGGGCTATGAATATTTTTGTGTGGCGGGATGGGGAGTTCCCACCCTCAAAAACCACAAAACCCTCCCCATTTCTAAGGCACCTTCACAACTCCCTCATCGACAAATTGGGACAGCGCCCCTTCCCAGGCTTAGGGACTCTCATGACCAGAGAGCACCCTAAAAAGAAGGAGGGTGACACCTTGAATATTTTTGGCGGCTCGTCAATGCCGCCGGCTCAAGGGAAGACGCCGCCCAAGAACGCGAGAGGTGTCAAGGAGCGTGAAGAGAAGACCAAGGAAGACAGGAAGACAAGAGGAAGACAAGAAGTAGAAGAAAGAGTGAAAGAATTGTTATGAATTCTTAGAATTCCTCTTTGCATTCCTTGATCATGTTTTGTGAGCAACACTCACATCCCTTGTCATTTCCTTGTCTTATGATTTTCCATTTGCCAAGGTACTAGTCCTTTCCAATCGCCGTGAGTCACGGCTTAGGAAGACTAGATTCAAAACCCACGACCTTGTGCCGACGTGGCGGCCTAGGAACATAGAAAATTAAATTATAATTACCTCAGCAATCGTGAGTGCAAAGGGGTTTGTGGGAGGCGATTCCTCCTTAACGTTGTGGGGTGATTCTCACAACGGTCTTCACGTGCTAGCTGCACGGGCAACGAGATGGCAAGTGCCGGACCGTCCAAGACCAACAAGGGCAAGGTGGTGACGGCCTCGCCACGAGCTCTTGGCGGACTCCAAATTTTGGGAGCCGCCGCCGCGAGCATGGTTGCCAACCCAAATGCAACCGTACCGCCAAGGGCAACCGTACCGCCAAAGGCAACCGACGTCAACCTCGGCGATACCGAAAAGCGTGCGGAGGCCGAAAAGGTGCTCAACTAGCACGTCGACGCGTATGTGGGCGACCCCCGCGCGACGAACGACGCGATGGACGAGGATCTCCACTAGGGAGACCCCGACGGAGAGCACGACGCCGACGATGGCGAAGGCGACAAGGATCACGACCATCGCCATCGTCGTGCAACAAACTCGAGCCAGTTGCTCAAGAAGGACAAGACACATGCCGCATCGCCTGAAGCTGTCGACGGCAACGAGACTGTCGAGAGCAGCAAGGGCGCTGAAAGCAGCCACACAGGAAGTTCCCGCGAGAACGAGCCGGACGACGTCGCCGCAAAGGCAATTTGTGATGACCGTCATAGGCTCGTGGAATTTGCTGCCGAGGCCACATGCCGACTCAAGATCACCACCGATGGTGGAGATACGGCACCACTCGGAGGAATGGGGGCGGACCCTCCTTCCTACGATGCGGCCGCAATGGGGCAAGGCAGCGCCCACTCGAGCATCGTCGTCGACGAGAGTCTCCTCCAAAAGGTGGGAATCCCTGGAGGCGTGTACATGAACCGTAGCCTTCTGCAGTGGGCAAGGGTGCACGGAAAACGCGAGGCCCTAGAGGCTATCGCCGATGCTGTGACAACATCAGAGCTCAAGTTCGCGTTCGCCAGCCTGCTAGCCCACGTCGGGCAGAGCTTCACGGACCTTGACCGTGATCGCCAGCAGCAACGCCTGGTTGCCCACGAGGCAAGCCGCTGATGCAAAGACCTTGACAAGGTGTTGCAGAGCGTGACCCAGGTGTGAATGCAGCAGCAAGCGCAGCGTGCCACAGCTGCGGATGCCACTGCCGGTGGCAGCAATGACTTGCCTACCTCGACAATTTCGGGGTCGGTCATGAACACGTCCTTCCTCCAGAGTTTGGAGATATTATGGAAGGGCGTGAAGCTGACCGACTTGCAGAACCGCATGGAGTACGTCCTGTGTGTCCACAAGGCTCCACTCAGCCAGTGGGGCGACCTTGCCACGACGCGGCTTGAAGACAAACTCTTCAAGTATGTGGTCAAGGAGTGGACTGTGCAGTAGCCGCACCTCGAGTGGCAACCCATGCCGTGGGAGGCCTTTCGCGCGATCATGCGCAAGAAGTGCATCCAACGTGAGGAGGCACAACGCGCCTTCCACAAGATGAAGGACTTCAGGCAGTTGGGCAGCTCGCTCGAATCCTACTTGAGCGAGTTCGACGCACTCGTGGAGGAAGCCAAAAGTTTCACCGAGGGCGATGGGACTCGGACCTTCAAGTACCCGAGGTGCATGCTGCTGGAGTACTTGCGTGATGGTCTTGCCAGCGAGAAGCTGAAGGAGAAGACCACCATGACAGCCACTAGCCAAGCTTGGACAAGCTGGAGGGCGTTGCGCGACTACATGAGCGAAGTGTATTCGGCAAACTTGAAGCACTTCTCTGATGCGCGGCCGAACGCGCGTGCACAGCAAGGTCGCGACATGCACATGGACGCTGCAGGGACTGGTGGGTCAGCTAGACAGCGAGGCGGGGCCAAGGGCAAGCAACCTGCAAACCATTCAGCCAAGAGGCTGGTGGATACAAGGGCCCCAACAACAAGCGCAGCCGCGAGAATGACGAGCTGCAGGCGGCGCGTGAGCGTCGCAACACATCCTTCCACGAAGGGCTCTGCCAAAACTGCATGCGGCCGGGCCACTTCAGGGCTCAATACCCTCGGGCTGTTGGGGGTGGACAAGAGGCTGCGGCGTTAGCTGCAACAGTAGCAACTCGTGGGGATGGTGCAGCAGGAGGCCGCGGACAGGGCCGTGGACAGGGTCGCGGTCGCGACAATGGGCTCGGCCGTGGTAACGGGCAGGGCCGTGGGACGGGTTTTCCCCACCCCGGAGTGACGTCAGCGGGGACCACTCAGGGGTAAAACTGGATCACGAGTGTGGGTTCATGTTTTCAGATGGGGATGTTAAACAATTTGAGTTTTTGACGAGTTCAAATTTCTCTGTTGTCTTCTCTCCTCTTGTTGAACCGCTATCTACACTTGCTGACCGACATTGCCCAGTAAACCGAGGTATGGTTAATCCGTTACTTTTTATACACTGTTCAATGTGTGTATTCTGCTACGCTCTCATGTGAAGTTTCTAGGAAAGTCGTTTGCCTTCCCTTGTATACATGTTCACTTGTAGTTTGATGTACATAATCATATTAAAGAAACATGAATGAGAAACTGTATGGAGGTCATCTAAGAGTTTATCGAATGGCATATTCTCTGTCCAAAGTCGGCTTAGGAATGTTTGGACAATGTTTTGGAAGCAAAATACGAAAAGGTTTCGTCTACGCATTCATTATACCTGACTGCCAGTTCGTTGCTCCCCATACTCCCCCCTCCCCGATTGCGTAAAGTGTATTAGGGGTGTGTATCGGGTCGTGTATGTGGTGGGTATGACGAATCGTACACAAATGTACAAAAATACTTTGGTTATGTGAAGGTTCTTAGATTGTTCTCGCGATTATGTACATTCGTGTATTTCAATCTCCACCTCCCCAAGACACCTCCCAATTCCTTCGTCCAATACACTTTGACCTCGGGAGGGGGGGGGTCCGATCGTCCACGGTTGGGTCTCGTGTCATATCCTACCCCCCCCTCCCGAGGTACAAATTGTGTATGGTGAGTGTATCTGATGATGGACATCGCGAAGTATTGGAATGGCCAAAAAAAAGTTGACCTGTGAACAATGTCAATCCCAACGGCGATGATGTTTCGTGCATCGATACGATTACATCGATGAACGAAGTTTTAATTCGTCGATGAGTTTGGTTCGTTCACAGTTATCTCTTCGAACATGCATTTGTGAACTTCCACAGTCAACCCCCCAACACACCTTCTGATACATTCACCCAATACACTTTCTCCTACCCCCCCCCCTCCCGCGGTCGTCGAAAGTGTATTAGACGAATGTATTGGTCGATGAACATAACAATGTAAGAAACAAGCGCGGAAGATGTTCACTGGTGAACACCGATTCAATCGACGTAGACACTCATCAATCAAGGTCCTGTATCCATGGTTGAAAAACTTTAGGTATGCGTGATCAGCTTTTCACGCACATTTCATTTAGCATTCGCCTTCGGGATATTCTCTCTGGCCGACAATTGTTTCCCTACACGAACGTTGGAGCTCAACGTGTCATATATACACGGGGTGTTCGAGGGGTCTGCGCTGACGAAGAAACCCAACCATTAGAATTGAACGCATCTTCTCATGTTTTCCTGCCGATGTTCGAGGGGTATGCACTGTTTCCGGGTTTTCAGAATTGACAGAATTCTCTTGTTTCCGAGGTTGATTTATCGATTCGCCAAAAATTCTGTGCCTAGTTCTCTTTTTTGTAAAACTAGACAAATACCATCTGTACTTTTTTTCTGATTCCGTCGACATCTAAGAGATTCAACGCGCGAGCCTCGATGGAGAAAGAGCGTGGACTAATCCAAGTATCGACCGTGTGATGTCGAAAATAGAGAAACAGATCCACGTGGACAGTTACATTTTACAGTTGTGTTGTGGACTTAATAGCTCCCGATCATAGTGAATTTGACAGGGAAACAGACGCATCTGGACAGTTGCGCTCGATCTTGCAACATCTTGACTGCTGCGAGAGAACGTGTGAAATGGGTTCCAGAAAATCAGCATTTCCATATGAAGTTGTCCAAAAAAGACTTGCAACTTTGGTAGTGTTTTAGGTTTTGTACTAAAACGACAGTCATGACCATTTCTGTCTTACAGTAAGAACTAAGACGATCATTTCACACATACTAGTATACTCTGTAGGAAATTTTATGTGTTTATCATTCTTCAATGAACCTTCCTTGAACCTTCACAAAACTTCAGAAGACCATGATATCTTGTAGATTGTTTCTGTACAGGACTGTGAAAGTCTTCCTCCATGACCAAGTGAAGTTTCTTACCACCTTCCTATACTTATGCACACTTAATGTACACAGTAAGTACCGTGTATGTTCTAGGGGTGGCTGGTCATAAATGACTAAACCTTGCATCTTCGGACGAGATGCATGATCGTGGTGGCGACACCGACCACTATGCAGGAGTTGTGTGACACGGTGATTGAAGCAACATCCATAAAGCAACGAGTTCAATCACGTTTGCAGTACATTTATTCGACGATTTCGACCCAGTCAAGTTTAAAGATAGGAAGGTGCTAGCCGAATTCACACGTGCCCACAAGACGTGGACTCGAGTAGGTGAATCATGGGAGTTGCGACGCCAGTCGTACAGATTCCGTGTTTATCACAAACTCGGCTTGCCGTCGTCAAGTCTGTTCACTCGGAAGAGTGGAGGCAACACGAGGATGCAATTTAAAGGACACCAAGCTGGTGCTCCCGTGAACGTACTTGCTGACACTGGAGGGGACGACTCTTTTGTTAGCCTTGGCTTTACCCGACAGGTTGGCCTGAAGTATTTGCCATCGAATGGCGCAATTTTGTCGGTGACAACCGTACGGTACCCGTAATCGGTACTTGTAAAGCATCAATTTGCATTCAAGGGTACACAGAGAGTGTCACGTTGAAGGTACTCAACCTTCTTGACCTGTTTGACGTGGTGTTGGGCGATCCCTGGCTCCGTGACAACAAGGCTCTAATGTGCTTTGAATCAAAGCGTTTGATCCTCCGAAAAGAACAACGTCGCTTTACGTTGATTCTGAGTATGGAATTATCACGGACCCGACTCAAAGTCCATGCCATCTTGTCTGTGATGCAGGTGAAGAGACGTCTTTGACAAGGTTGTCGATACTTATTGGCTCAGCTGCGGGAAGTGGAGGACGATGTGAAGGAAGACACGACACAAGAGATCAGGTCTCTATTCGCGGAGTTCTTGGATGTATTCCAAGACCCACCGGCTGGACTTCCACCAGGAAGACACATGGGCCACACGATTCCGCTCCAACCGGAGGCGACTCCTCCATTCAGACCCATGTATTGCCTTAGTCCAGTAGAAAGGCGAGAGGCCGAACGCCAAATAAAACAGTACCTTGCAAAGGGTGGATCAAGCCCAATAGCTTGGCGTATGGTGCGCCGATCCTTTTTGTGAAAAAAAAGGACGGTGGTTTACGAATGTGCGTGGATTACCAGGCGTTGAACAAGCTGACAGTGTAAAATCAATTCCCCTTACCGCGGATTGAGGACCTTTTTGACCAAGTCCAAGGCGCAAAAGTGTTGTTGTCCTTTGATTTGTCTCAAGGGTACCATCAAATCCATATCACGGAAGATGATGTACCCAAACCCGCGTTTCGAGCACACATGGGACACTATCAGTTTCGAGTCTTATGCTTCAAGCTTACAAATGCCGGGGCAACCTTCCAAGGAGAAACGAACCGAACGTTCGCCAAGCAACTCGAATAGTCTGTCTTGGTTTACCTGATTGACATCTTGGTTTTCTCCAAATCAATGGAAGAGCACATAGAACATCTGCACGAAGTTCTCGCAATTCTGTAGGAACAACGGTTCTATGCAAAAGTGAGCAGGTGCAAGTTTTCACAAGAGGAGCTCGAAAACCCTGGACACATCCTTGGCAAGGACGACATCCGTGTCAACCCACGAAAGGTCCAAGCCATTGTGGACTGGCCAAGCCTAAAAAATGTTGGGAAGATTTTGGTCTTTCCTCGGCCTTGAAAACTACTTTCGACGGTTTATGCAAGGGTATTTGGCCTGGTTAGCGGTGCTACCAGGGCCACACAAAAAGACGTGCGTTGGGAATGGACACCTGATTGCGAGAACGCGTTTCTCAAAGTCAAAGAGCTTCTATCCACGACGCTTGTCCTAGCTCTTTCGGATCCATCGTAACCGTGGGAGATTCAATGTGATGCGTTGACAGTAGGACTCGGAGCCATCCTCATGCAGAACGGTCACCCAGTTGCGTATGAGAGCCGGAAGCTCATCCATGCAGAAACGCGGTACACGACTGTGGATCAAGATCGCCTTGCAGTAGTACACACTTTCAAGATGTGGCGGTGCTACCTCAAGGGTGCGGAAGGGGGTGTGACGGTCGTGACCGACCATAATCCATTGGTGTTTTTCCAAACGCAACTAAACCTGTCAAGACGACAGGTGCGTTGGAGCAAATACCTGAGCCGATTCTCGTTCACATGAGAATATTGGCCAGGACGCATCAATGTGGCTGATCCACTAAGCCGACAGCCTGTGGACATTAAAGCAACCACCGAGGTGAGTGGGTGTTTTATGGCCATTACAAGAGCAACAAGACAACCACGAGACCCCCCCTGCATCTCTGCGGCAACGGCCACGAGAGATTATCAATTGCAACAGTTTTGTAAACAGTATCCGGATGGGATACTATGTGGGTTATGGGTTTTAGGACTCTCAAAATCTGGACAAGTACAGCTTGGTGGAGGCCGCAGGAATCTTCTGGCACGGAGAACAAGCTGTTGTGCCAAACTCGAGAGACCTTCGAGCAAAGGTTATTTCCCAGTTCCATGACCAGCCGATCGCAGGTAATGTGGGACCTCGAAAGACCGGACAGGCACCCTCGGACCACTATACGTGGCCAGGATGGAGTGTCGACATCCGTAAGTATTGCATGACATGCGACCAATGTCTTCGGAGTAAGGCTAGTAACAAGAAGCCTGCTGGACTCCTCCAACGGCTTCCCATTCCTGAGACTCCATGAGAGTGCGCCAGCATGGACTTCATGGTCTTCAAGACACTGCCCATGGCCACGATGCAATGCTAGTGGTTGTGGATCTTTTGACAAAGATGACACACTTCATTCCTACAATCACTAACGTGAATGCAAAGGAGATCGCTCGTCTCTTCTTTGAGGGTGTTATAAAGTACTATGGCTTTCCGTTGCGTACTATCTCCGATCGAGTTCAAAAATTTGCTATCAAGTTTTGGCAAAAGATGCACGAGTACTTTGGTAGTGAGTCGCAAATTTCGACAGCATTTCACCCTCAAACCGACGGACAAACAGAGCACATGAATCACACAATGGAGCAGATGATCCGCATGTACGTGGACCCCGCCATGCATGATTGGGACGGATTCCTAGCACTGGCGAAGTTTGCGGTGAACAACACGGTGAATGAGTCTACACAGTTCACACCGTTCATGTTGAATAGTGGTCGGCATCCATTGGTACCCTCTTCATTGGTGAAGAGTGGGAGTACAAAAGGGCAGGCTCCTTCCGCTCAAGCTTTTGCCGAGCGCACCGACTCCTTGTTACAGGAGGCGAAAGGTCACCTTCAAACAGCTTGGCAACGACAAAAGGCATTTGCCGACAAAGATCGCCGGGAGGTCTCATTTGACATCGGTGACAAAGTGCTGCTTAGTACTAAAAACATTCGGCTAAAGTCGCCAGGGGAAAGAAAACTTCTACCGAAGTTGATTGGGCCGTTTCCCATTGTGGTACGCATCGGGGTAGTTGCATACCGATTGCTACTTCCGTTGAGTATGAAGATACATGACGTGTTTCATGTGAGCCTGCTGGCTCCATACACGGCAGACAGAACCGTTCAGCCACCGCCAGCAGTCCTTGCTGCCGACGGCCAATACAAGGTCCTTCACCTACTCCAGCACCGAGAGCGTACTCTTTGCTCGTGCATTGTTAGGGAGTACCTCGTTCATTGGGCCGGTTATGGACCTGAACATAATTCATGGGAGCCCGAATCTCTGTTGCCCACAGGGGTGGTCAACAAGTACTGGAGCGAGCTTGTAGCTCGCACGGATTGACGCGTGGCTGGAGGTACCACCTGAATGGGGAAAAAGTGAACAACATTCCCACAGGGCAGCATTCATGGACAGCGACCATAGGAGGGTGGGGACGCCCAACATGGTTGTCGCGCGGATGCTCCAGCCTAAAGGGGGGAGGCCGCTAGCCGTGCTGGCCTACAAGTTGCAGCTTAGGTCTATGTACCATGCACGTATTCATGTCTAGGTGGTGATTGGAATTATTGATTTTCTTTCACAATGTTGATGACTCACCAACTGAAAATCCTGCTTGTCGTTCACAAACCGAGACGGTTCATAATAAGTGGGGAGGAATGTAGCGGGAGGGCCGGTTCGGCCCTCCCTCCTCGCTGAAGCGAGGGGTGGTTGCGCACCACCCCTCACGTCAGCGAGGGCTGGCCGGCGGCCAGCACTTCGCTGGCCGCCGGCCAGCTTGCTGCCGGCCGGCTAGACGGCCGGTGGCGAGCCAAGCGACCGGCCGGCCACCGGTCGGCCAGCCGCCAGTCGCCCATCGTGGCCTCAGCTCGCTCGGCGGCTGAGAGGCCACGAGGGCCTCGAGGGCGAGGCCTCGTGGCCTCGTGCCATTGCCCCCCCCTTGCCCTCCTTCCAAAACAAGGAAGCGAGGATGAGGGATAGGGGGAGCGAGGGTGAGGTCAAGAGAGCTGGCGCGAAATCGCCAACGTATCTCGCATGCGGCGATTTTGCGCCTGAACGGCAAAACGTAAATCAAAGTTCGTTCGCGACGAACTTTGACATAAGATAAACGGAATAACTCGTGCGAACACATGATTTTGAGGTAAGAACCCCAGGTTTGGGTCCCAACACTAGGGGTTTGATTAAAAACATAAATGGGCCCCCGGAGACTCGAAACATTCAAGTCTTCGTGCTCTGGGTCATTGATGACAATTTTCCCTCAGTCCTACGAAGGGGGTAGACTCCTGACGCGGACTAAGAACGCCATTTTGCAAAATCTGATGACAACTTCAGAGCAGATGCTGGAGACTGAGCCCGCTACAGAGGATGAGAGGTAGAGCAAGAGCAAGAGCGATTGTTGCGTGAAAGACGTCATTGCAAAGGCGTAGATCCTACCTTGCACGCAACAATTCAACGCCGGCGCGTAAAAAACAAAACTTTTGTTCGTTTGTTAAATGCTTCGAGCTTCCAAAGTGGAAAACTCGTGTAAACCCACAAGTCTGGGATAAGATCCCCCATGTTTCAGACGCTGAACGAGGTGGCGAGGAAAGAAGGGAAATGTTACTCCGAAGACTCAAAGTATTCAGGTATGCTTGTACGAGTCATTATATATGATAGTCCCCAAGGGTAACTTACAGGGGGAAACTCGTTTAGAAAACTATAGACGACATTTTCCAAACTCTGACAATGACATCCGTGCAATAACATAGAAATTGACATGTTATGGTGGTTTTCAGAGCTAGACGACCCTTGTGACAAAGTCCATGACAGTGCTAATGGCTCTAACAGATGTAAAACGATGCCGACAGCTATAGCATCAAAAGCAAACGAGAGAGTACAACGCAGAAACTTAACCGTTTCAAGCACTATAAAAACATGTAAGAAAGCTCTTGAGGAGTCTTACCTCGTTCTTCGGACTTCACTAAGCTTCGACTCCCTCCAAAGGGCCTAGGTGGAAGTTTGTGGAACGGGATGGGAAGTCATCGCCCAAAATACACCAACTCTCCTCTATTTCAATGGTTCACTCTTTCCTCCAATCCACAAATGGAAGCAGTGCTCCTCCCAAATAACAAGGACTCTCACGGCCTGATTGGCAAAGGGTGAAGAGGAAGCATCATCTTCAAACAAGTGTGAACGTTACACGCAGAGCGTGCTCCGTACTAGGGAGCATAGCATTCTTTTCAACATCGCTCAAACGGGAAGAAGTAACACTGTTTACATTGTTACTCTCCATGATACCTTTTATGCCATGGGTACACACATGAGGAAGGAGGAATTCCCTTGCACAAATATGCCCTGTCATCAAGAAGAAGTCGACAAAATATCACAAAAGAAAATCCTCTTACTTGCTTTTTGTATGCAACAAGAGGGCCGGTCCGGCCCTCTCATCTCGTGATAGCAAGGGGGTGGCTGCAACCCACCCTTTGCTATTGCGACACTTGGCCGGTGACCAGCCACCCGCTAGCTACCGGCCGGCCGGCTGGGAAGCCGACGATCGGTCAAGTGACCGGCCTACTGCGTGCTGGCAAGCCACCAGCCGGCAATCGAGATGGTGGCTGAATTGGCGGCCTGGAGGCCGCGAGGCCTCAACGTTCGAGGCTTGTGGCCTTGTACCCTCACCCTCCTTGCGCACGATAGAAAGCAAGGATGAGGGGTAAAGCGAGAGTGAGAGCAAGTGGAACACAAGAGAAGTGGGGGAAAAATGGCCGCCTGTACTTCACACGCGACGATATTGTTCCAACGCATAAGAAATGAAACTCGAGTTCCTTCAGATTGAACGATGAGTTTTGAAACTGGGATATTTGTGCAAACTCACGAATTATGGGTAATACCCCCCTTGTCTCAAGCCTAGAACGTGGGGGGCGAGGTAAAAACAAAAACGGGTAGTCGAAGCATTAAACGCACTAAAAGAATAAAACGTACAAATCTCCCTACAAGGGTCATAAGTGATGACCGCCCCCAAGAGTGACGCAGAGGAGAAAAATCCCCATGCGAACTGTTGATGCCAATTCCACACACGTCTACGACAACTAGGAGCTGGAGAGCTGACCCATTACAGTGGTTCTTAGATTATGATAACCTTCATGTCACAAACTGGGTGCAGTCCCGACATCGCCTGACGCGTCCTCTGTGCATACGGCTTGTTTTGTGCGGGTGGTTTTGAGTATAAGCGTGAGCTTTCTGGTCGCATCACGTTATGTTTATGGGAGTGGAAGACAGTTGCTAGATCGTCACTTTTGCGAAGGGAAGAACACAACTTTGCATTATTTGTTTAGCATGGACATGAACTTGTAGGGCTAGCCATGAGCTCTCCAACGCACCAAACCGTGTCCGATTTAGATCACCGTAGCTCCCGCTACGTTAGCCGAAGCGCAGCACCCCAAGCCAGCCGCTGAGTCGGCTTGCACATACCACGTCGCCCGCCGAGGCGCCCTCACACATCAAGGACCCATCAAAACACAATTCCGGAGGCGCAGGTGTCCCTATGTGCAGCGGCGGTGTTCCTTGCGCATTTGGGGTCTGTTTTGATGAGGTTTGAAGCTTGATCGAGGACCTGCGATAAAAAAATTGACTAAGTCATCACGTAACAAACTATACTATTGAGTTTCGGACTCCGAGCCATGATTTTGGCTAAATTTCTCAGTAACAAAACTNGATGTCCCTATGTGCAGCGGCGGTGTTCCTTGCGCATTTGGGGTCTGTTTTGATGAGGTTTGAAGCTTGATCGAGGACCTGCGATAAAAAAATTGACTAAGTCATCACGTAACAAACTATACTATTGAGTTTCGGACTCCGAGCCATGATTTTGGCTAAATTTCTCAGTAACAAAACTTCACTCTTGAAATCTGGCAGATCATCTACCGGACGCCTCGGCATTCCTTCCGGAGCAAAATCCACAGATGACATTTTGTCACTCGTTCCAGTGAATTGTTCACTAGCAGTCGAACCACGGCCAGCTCCCAGAGCCGCCGCGCACACCCCAACTTTGGAAGCCCATATCTCCCTCGTTACTTGTCCGATTCCGGTGAAACAACTTCCACCGGATTCAGCAATTTGTGAACTTTTAGGGAAAATCATCCATTCTGGGATCCGAGCAATCCTCAAGTTGCCATATCCAACGGCAAGGAGTTTCCTCTTTCTGGCGGCTCGTCGGCGCCTCCCAACCTGCATTTCGGCATGTAGAGGGGCAAATCTTCAACACTTCATAACCAAGTGTGTGACGTTTTTTACGGCAATAAGGGATAGAAAATTCCATGGGAAATAGCATTAGTGACAGGAACGCCACATGGGAGTACTTGCTTAAAACTTTAACGTTTCAAATAGTGTAAAGTATGTTAGAAAGCTCTTAAGGAGCTTTTCTTGATCCTCCTCCTCTTCCCTGTCAGCTTCCTCTTCCCTCCAGGGGGCTAGTTTTTTTTTTTTTGGACAGGTTGGGGACTGCAAACCCCTAAACCATCATTTCCCCCCTCCACTCAATACTCCCTCCTCTTTCCTCGAGGAAAAACTAGGAAGTGTTTTTCCCTACGAGGAGAGATCCTCGCGATATGAGAGGATAAGAAAATGGAGGAAGGCGATGCTTATGGAGTTTTATGAGGCCTCCCCATTTCCGCGGGGCACAAAGGAGCTGTCTTTAAGAAGGGAAAAAAGGTGTTAGGAGGACACAAGAGGAGGCCGACGAAGACCAACAGATAAGGAAGAAGACAAGAGGAGCGAGAGAGGACTGTGCGAGGGTGGGATACCTAAGCTATAGTTGGTCTCCCTTCCCTCTTCCTTACCATACGAGCATTGGTTGAGCTTTTGTAGCCTCCATGCTCTTTCATCCGAAATCTTTCTAGGATTAATGGCTTACCTACTAGTTTTTGAGCCGCGGCTTATAAATTTTGCCTTTAATCCATGGAATTGTACCCATCGTGGCAGCATAGAAAATCACTAGTTTCTTATCACGTGGTTGTGCCAAGCATGGCGGCCTAGAGAGATAAAATGTAACTTTATAATTACCCCACCAATCGTAAGAGCAAGGTCACTTTAGGAGGCGACATCTCTTTGAGGTCATGAGATGAAACTCACAAATTTATACTCATGCTTGTTACGCGGGCGACGAAATGGCAAGTGCCGGACCATCCAAGGCCAACAAGGGCAAGGTGGTAACAGCCTCACTATACGCTCTCGCCGGACTCCAGATTTTGGGAGCCGCCGCCACGAACATAGTTGCCAAACCAGTGGCAAACACACTGCCAAAGGCAAGCCTCACTTGACTTGACGACAACGAGAAGCGTGTGGAGGCCAAAGAAGTGCTCGACAAGCACGTCGACGTGCATGTTGGCAACTCCGAGACGACAGAGGAAGCCCTCGAGGAGGACTATCCGAACGTGGACCCCGAAGATGAGGGCATCGGCAATGGTAAAGGTGACGAGGATGATGGTCATTGCCACCTTCGTGCAGTAAACTCGAGCCGATCCATCAAGATGAGCAAGACGCTAACCAAATTGCACAAAGCTACGAGCAAGAGCAAGGCTACCAACAATGCCAAAGGTACCAAAATCAACCACGTGAGAATTTGATGTGAATACAAGTCGGATGACGTTGTCGTGAAAGCAGATTACAATGACCGCTAGAGGTTTGCTAAGCTTGCTACCGAGGTGACGAGGTAACTCAATATCACTGCCGACGATGGAGATGCAGCGCCACCCACAGGATTGGGGGCAGATTCCCTCCCTACACTGTGGTTGTGATGGGATAGATTAACGTCCACTCGAGCATCGTTGTTGAAAATAGGCTCCTTCGGTGTGTGCGACTCCTTGAAGGTGTGTAGTAAAAACCGTATCCACCTATAGTAGAGAAAGGTGCATAGACAACACGAGGCCCTTGAGGCTATCGCCGACGCTTTGACGACATCGGAGCTAAAGTTTGCATTTGCCAACCTAATGACTCATTTCAGGTAGAGCGCCACGGGCCTTGACCGTGATCGTCAGCTACGGCATGTGACCTCTCACGAGGCAACTTGTCAATGTTATAACCTCAACAAAGCATTGCAGAGCATGATCTATGTGTAGATGTAATAGCAATTGTAGCAGGCCACGGGTGCTGATGCCTTTGCCAGTGGCAGCAACAACTTGCCTACCTCGACGACTTCAGGGTCAATCGTGAACACGTCCTTTTTCCATGGCATGGAGATCTCATAAAGGCTAAAGCTGTCTGTTTGACTGAATTCCATGGAGCATGTCCTACGTGTCCACAAGACACCACTCAATGTGTGGGGTTACCTTCCCATGATGCAGCTTCACGACAAGCTCTTCAAGTATGTGATCAAGGAGAAGGGCACGTAGCAATCTCACCTTGAGTGACAACCGGTGTCGTGGGGGGCCTTCTCAGCTATAACATATAGTAAGTACACCAAGCACTTCTGGTACATGAGGAGGCACAGCACGCCTCCCACACGGTCAAGGAATCTAGGCAGCTGGGTAGCTCGCTTGAGGCCTACTTGAGCGGCAGTATGGTTAATCGTGTCACTTTCATACACTAGGTGATCTATGTATACTACACGTGGAATACATTTTCTTCATAGAAGTTTGCTTATGTACGTATGCTTGTTAAATTGCAAGTTGTTGTGTGAACAATGCACAATTTATCTGTTTGCAACATTTTTTAGTTCATATTAATGGTTTATGCTCGTACAAAGTAGGATACATCTTACCATTTTACTTTCTGTTAGAGTGCATGTGTTACTCCACAAGTATGATGCGGTGTAGTTTTGTCCAACCTTCAAATGTACTCATCCTTTCGGAGCCCTTTGAACTACTCACGTTTCTATACAAGGTCATTGGTGAGTTTTTCCTCGACGCTCAAAAGGGTACGCACCTGAAATTTTCTTGAGACTAATGACCTCGATGACCCCCCCCCCCCAAATGTATCTGGGGAGTTTATAGGGGAGTGCATCGGGCAACGGAAAGAATATGCACACTAGTG
>SZWC01007746.1:7859-37995 GCA_023375785.1 Penium margaritaceum | reverse complement strand
ACTGCACATGCATGAATGTCTGTTTGACACAGCTGCATCACATCATATGTCGCCGCATCTTCAGCTGTTTGTCACATTGCATGCCACGCGTGATGTTGAGGGAGTGAAGGCGGGGTCTGGAGAAGTGATGTTAGTTGAAAGTGTGGGGACGGTGGCTCTCCAGGCACCAGGCAGAGTTCACTTGATGACTGGTGTCTTGTATGTACTGCAACTGAAAGTGAATTTGTCGTTGGGGGGGCAACTAGATCAGCAAGGCAACGTGTCTGCACTTACACAAAAGCAACCGCCCCCAAGTGCATGTTGTCACAAGCACGGATGCAAAACACACAGAACTCATCCATTGTCGTCTAGCGCACATCAACACTGAAACTGTCACTGACTTAATGAAACACACCCCATTACATGGTCTGCTTCCCAACGATTGTCCTCACGGTCTCAAGTCAGACACATGTCCTGAGTGTCACAAAGGGAAGGCCCATAGGCAAACCTGCCCCAGGTCAGACAATGCAACAACCAAACCGTTTGCGCTAGTGCATGTGGATCTGACAGGACCAATGCCAGTGCCATCAGTTTAGTATCGGTCCCTGTATGTGTTGACTCTTACCGATGACTTCAGCCGGTTTTTTGGGCTTTTCTGTTGAAAACAAATGGGGATGCCCAACGCGTGATTGCTGAATGGATCCCTCTAGCTGAGAGACAGACCGGTTGCTCACTGCTCAAGCTGCAAATAGATAGGGGAGGAGAATTCATAGACACAATGATATCAAGACTAAAATCGAGAGGAATCGAACATCAGTGTACAACCCCATATACGCCACAACAGAATGGAGTGGCCAACAAACCATTGCTTTGTGGAGAGTCAAGATGCCTCCTTTCTAGAACACATGCCCTACTGATCATTTTTCACCCTGCGTCATGCACCTGCCCTTGCTTCGCGAGAGCACTACCCTGAGTACATGAGTGTACCCGGCTTTATGCCTCTCCAGCCACAAGAGTCAGGTCGTAGGTCTCAAACAAAGCAAGACAGGAACATGGTTTATCCCGTGCCAATGGACCTGCTCTAATTAACAGACTTGGCCAGCATAGACTCTGGTGACACTCATGTACCCCCAGGTCTCACGCCATTGAATCCCCTTGCAGAGTCAGAGAGTGAAAGAACACCACCACCCAACCCGGTGCGACGATCCTTACGTAACCTGTCCAGAGTTGATAACAAACAGTTTTACCACACCGTTGGCACCGTAGTAACGGACCACACTGTAAGTGATCCACTGACCGTGGCTGAAGCCAGGGGGCGTCCCGGTGCTGCCAAATGGGAACAAGCAATGGTGGTAGAACTGAACGCACTGCTTGAGCATGAGGTGTATATCTTGATGCCTTTGCCACCTGGCCGGAAGGCTATCGATGTCAAATGGGTGTTCAAACCAAAAATAAACCTCAAAGGTGCGGTTGAGAAGTATAAAGCAAGGTTGGTGGTAAAGTGTTTCCATCAGATCCTAGGACAAGACCTCTCACACACATATGCGCTAGTGGGTAAGTATGGAACCAGTCATACTTTACTCGCTGTGGCTACAGGTAAGGATTGGGAAATCCACCAAATGGATGTTAAAAATGCCCTTTTTAATGGACCACTAGAAGAACTATATGTGAACCAACCTGAGGGTTTTGAGGACGGCACAGATTGGATATGGCTCCCGCTTAAGGCCTCCATGGCTTAAAGCGAGTGCCTCGGTGTTGGAACCAAGAAATCTGATGCACCCTGGAAAGTGGTGGGTTCACTCAGGGTCTTTGTCACCCCTCATTGTTTTTAAGTTGGGAAGAAAGTCTACCAGTTGCACTGCTAGTCTATGTAAATGATCTGCTTATCTTGTCTCCCTCACTCATGCTCATTGTACAAGCCAAGGCACTGCTCACCAATCACTACAAAATGACAGACCTTGGTGAGGTACAGAATTTCCTTGGCATGACCATCATGCGTGATTGCACAGCACGGACACTGACACTTCGTCAAAGTCGATTCATTGCTCATCTCACTGCACGTTTTCAACACTCGGTGATACACCTTCTGCGACAAACTACTCCCATGAGTCTTTACGTCTACGCACACCTGCTAGATGCATGCACCACAGACTATGGTCCTCACACCAACCCTACACTCTCCAGAAAGATCATTGGTAGTCTCTCGTGTCTTGCCTGCACCACATGTCTTGACATTGCGTGTGCAGTCAATGTGCTTGCTCAGTTCAGCCAGGAGCCACGCAGCACACACCAGAAAGCATTGCTGAAGCTGTTGCGTTACGTGTTTGACACTGCCGCTTTTGTTCTTGTGTTTGTCCCTACCACAGGTCCAGTTCTTAATGGCTATTGTGACAGTGATTATGCTCGTGACCGTGCAGCTCGCAGTCGGGGAGGTTATGTGTTTTGTATGTGGGGCACCGCTGTGTCATGGCAGAGCGCCAAACAGTTTTGTGTGGTACGCAATTTGGCCGAGGCAGAACACATGGCTTGAGCAAGGCAGCATGTGAGGGGATTTGGCGTGCACGACTGCTTGAAGAACTTGGCGTGCACACAACTGTTGTACCTGTGCATAGTGATAGCTCAGCCGCACTCCAAATTGCGGAAAATGACGGTGTCTTGCATCAACGTACAAAAGACATCAGTGTCGAACACCACTTCGTTCGAGAGGCAGTGGATGCTGGGGCAGTGGAGGTGTGTGACATCAGTGGAAAGGCACAGTTGGCAGATCTTCTCACCAAGGCTCTATCATCCTCCTATCTCTTCATACAGTTGCAAAAACTAGGCTGCTTGCCTACTGCACTCTCGTCTAAGGGGGCGTGTTAATCCCTCATTGCATATTCCTCTCATGTGGTGACCGTGAGTGAGCAGGGCATGTCGGTACAGCAAGTGGAGGCGACCAACCGCAAAGGCACACAACTCCTCTAATCCTCTCGGGTAGTCGCCCCCATCCTGACCGCATGGCCCTCTCCTTCCTCATCACCATAGCTTGACGTCCCATCATGTGCTCAGGCTTTTTGGCAAACCTAGTTTTGTCCCCTAGGTATAAGTGACCTTTGCTTTCTGTTACTTACGAGACCCATGTTGGACCCGTAAATCAATGTCTGGGTAGGCCTAGAATATGCCACTTTACAGGTGGCATAATGCGCGCCCCTCATGGGACGCGCAGATTTGCTCGCACCCAATTTTGGGCCTTCAAGGGCTTTCGCCCTCAACCGAGCATCCTCGCCGGCGAGCCTCACTCGCCGGTGTGACGGTTGAGGTCGATTAGCAACCTCACCCCCTAGTACTACACTGAATTCTTACTAGAGGACTTGTACTTTTTTTTCTAGGAGGCCGCCATGGTGTTTTGGGCGTAGCTTGGTGTAGGAGCCGCTATTCTTCATGCCGTTTGTTGCAAAAGCTTTGTAACAATCTTATTACCCATCCTAGGTATTTTTTCCTATGTTTTACTGCTTGCCTTTTACCTTGATTCAAGGCTAAGGGTTTTGGCTTAAACCCATATGATTGTGCCGGCCATGGAATAGTGGAAAATAGGTTATTTTCTACCACGTGCTAATGCTGACCTTGACGGCTGAGGAAGCTAAGATTTTGTTTACGTGGTTGTGCCATTCGCATAGAAAAATACAAAAGAGTACACAGTTGCTTCACAAATTGTGAGAGCAAGGACACCAAAAGAGATAACACCTCTTCAAGGTTGTGGGGTGACCCTCACAAATGTCTTCACGTGCTAGTTGCACGCACGCCAGAATGGAAAGTAATGGATCATGTATTACCAACAAGGGTAAAAGGGTGACGACCTCATTACATGCCCTCGGCGGACTCCAAATCTTGGGAGCCACCACCGTGAGCACATCGATCAAAGCAACAAAAACCATACCATTGAAGGTAACCTGCGGTAAACTAGAAAAAAAAAAACAAGAAGCTTTTGGAAACCAAGAAGTTGCTTGATCAGCAGGTCGACGCGTACATGGGTGACCACTACTTGTGGGAGGACGCGCTTGAAGAGGACCACCCAAACGCGAGTCATGAAAAGGATCACAATGTCAATGATGAGGAAGGAAATGAGGATCGTGATCATCACCATCGTCGTGTGGCAAAACCAGGCCGATCGCTCGAAATGGGCAAGGTGCATGTATTCCCCCCAAGCTTTGGGGTCCCTTTTGATGAGTTAATCATCGATTTTGCTCATGGGGATTGACGTGGTTCGAAATGTCTCCGCGGACGTGCAGTTCAAACTTTATCGCAGTCCCCGAGGAACAAACTGTAATACTGAGTTGAAGACACTGAGCTAGGATTTTGGCTAAGTCCCTCAATAACAACCTGCACTACAAGTTCTGGTGAATCTCATCCACCGGACGCCTTGGCATTCTTCCAAGGCTAAATCACCAGATGGACATTTGTTACTCATTTTGGTGGATTTTTCATCGGCAATTGAACCGCGGCCGACTCCCTAAGCCTCTACGCATGCCCAAATTTGGAAGCCCATGTTTTCCTAGTTGCTTTTTCAACTACAGTGAAACAACTTCCACTAGATTTAGCAACTCCTAAAATACTCAACTTTTAGCTAGAGTACAATTTGAGGATTTTCCCCCTCCAGAGGCTTGTTGACGACTCAAGGAGTCCCCTCGGGGACACCTCGAGTGGATACAATATTCTCCCACTTGCACCTTCCATGCCGCTACTCCTCCTTACTTTCACTCATCGTCTGCTACAACTTCTAGGCCTTCACACCCGGTCATCCCATGTCTAGACACGCTCATCATGTGTCGATCCATTGGTTGCACCTTGGTCAAGCAATCCACAAGCATGTGGTACATGCTACAGTGCTATAGCACCCCCTGTCCCTTCTCCACAATGTTCTGTGCCTAATGGTAATGCACGTAGATATGCTTTTTCATCTCATGCTGCGTCGGGTTGTTGGTCTACGAGATAGCATTGGTGTTTTCCTCCTACACCACCATTGGCCCTTGTTCCATCACGTCCAGCTCCCCAAGCATCTTGTAAAGCCACACTGCCTCCTTGATTGCTTTGGCCAACGCAATTTCCGACTCTTCTGTGGATGCGGCGACATAGTCTTGCTTTATGCTTCACCTTTGCTAGCAAGGAAGAGACCATAGCCGGATGTGGACATCTGCACGTCCACATTGCCAGCATAGTCTGCATTCGTGTAGTAGACCACACACAAAGGGTCTGATCTCCCTTTGCTGTCAAACCTCAGGCATGCGTGCCGTGTCTCCCGCAGGTTGTGGAGCATGCGTTTGACCGCCTTTAAGTGACCACATACTTGCTCACTTGGCTCGTTGCATAGGCCAAGTCTGGTCGAGTCGCTACATGAGGCTGTCCACCGTCGATTGGTACGGCACCCCTCCCATGCCCTTCCGGTCTTCTTTGGTTGCGGCGCCATTTCCGCATTCAGTTCACTAGTTGTGGAGACTAGAGTGCCAACTGGTTTGTTGTCCTCCATGCCGTACCACTTCAGCACCTCGGCCACGTATTTGGCATGTCCCAGCTCAAGCGTGCGCGCCCTCCCGTTCTGCGTGATACTCACCATGAGGTTGTACTCCAGCTCCCCTATAGTCGACATCTGTAATATGCTACTCAGCCTTCCTTTGAGCTCTGTAGGCTCGACAAGTTTGTCGGGGACAAAATCAGGTCACCCACACAGCGTGCAACAATCTGATGGATCTGCTTTTTGCGCCGCACATACACGCTGTGATCCGACTTACAACGCTTGAAGCTAAGTTGTGTGATGAAGTTGTCCATCTGTTGGTACCAACATCAGGGTGATTGTTTTATCCCATACAAGTACTTTTGCAACTTACACACCTTATCCTCTGGCACCTCCACCCCCTCTGGCACCTTCATGTAGATCTCTTCATCTATGATGCTGTTGAGGAAGGCCGTTCATATGTCCATCTGACGGAGCTCCATGTCGTTCACGACTTACACTACAAGGATTGCCTAGATTCTTCAAAACGTCGTAACAAGAGTGAAAGCCTTGTCGTAGTGTTTGTCCTTATATTGCGTATATCCCTTTGCCACTGGTTACACCTTGTATATGTAAACCGCACCTTCTTTCATGAATATGGTCGTGAAGACCCACTTTGAGTGGGTGACCTTGGCATATTTTGGCCTGTCAACCAGCTCACGCGTGTCATCTTATGTACTCTAGCTCTGATTTGATGGTTGCATCACATTAATTCCCTTTGGGTTGCATAAGCACCTCTTGCAGGGCTGCTGGCTCTGTTGATGTAGCTAGCATGCACCGTGTCATGTTTATCCATCGACCGGAGCTCATGTCTAAAGTGCTTCCCTGCTTTCCTCTACCTCTCTCTTCGGTGTGGAGGTTTTAGTGGTGCATCGTTGCTCTGCTGCAATCCCTTTAACTCTACACGGTCCAATGAATCACCGATCAGACGGCTCCTCAAAGATCTCTCCTGCTTTGGCAAAACAACGCCCGGACGGGTGGCACGTGCAGTGGATTTTCCACCAACGTCCAATGCGTTCTCCGCTGGGAATGCGAGCCTTGGCACCCTTTCATGCCTCATCCTTGATTGTCATCGGAGTCCGCCACATTGGGTGCCACCGCTAGTGCATTGTTGCACTCTTATGTTGCATCCTCAACTTCAGCGTCCGTTGGCTCCTTCTCATAGTCAAAGATTTGGAACCACTCTCCCATTTTTGGAGAGTCCACCACACCCACGGCGTTGCTCTGAATGTACCTCTGGTACTCGTCAAACTCGACATCTCGGGTATGGACTACCTCCTCCTTGCACATTTCGCAAAACCGGCATGCCTTATGCATGCTCTCATAGCCAAGGAAGAGATGTGACTTTGCCCATGGTTCCAGCTTGCAGTTGCGCCACTACACAACCTACGCCATCATGTGCGTCTTAAACCTGAACACTTTTAGGTGTGCCACAGTTGGCTTGCGCCCACTCCAAACCTCGTGCGGTATATTCCAGCCACTCTTCTTCAACATCATTATTGGGGTGAGGTTGATGGTGTAGCTTGCCATACACACAATTTTCCCCTAGAAATGTTATGACAACATTCCATCCACCAACATGGTCCATACCATGTTCAGCATCGTCTGGTTTGCCAACTCCGCCATGCCATTAGAATGAGGCAAATGCATTGTTGCTTGTTCCCATTTTATACCCTGCTGCTTTATCCAACCGCTACAACCCATGTATTCTTCGCCATTGTCGATGCGTAGCGCTCTCACACCGGTCACTTTGCCTCTCCACCGTGGCGATATAATCCTTCAGCCGGTCCAAGACCTTGCCTTTCCACTTCATGAAGGACACGTACAGTTTTCTACTATATTTGTCAACAGAGGTGACAATGCAACGGGCGCCGCTCCTTGACGCCATCTTTCATTGTCCATACACTTTGTTGTGCATTAACTCCAGTAGGTCTGAGATGCAACTCACGTTCTCGTTGAACGGTTTTCACTGTGCCTTGCCCAGAATGCAAGGTTCGCACTTTTATGCATTGTTGCATTTATTTCCTCTTCCACACCATCAATGACGAGGCCACGTACCAGCTTGCGCTTTGCCATCTCCTTCACGACTGTAGGTGAGGAATGCCCAGTCGTTGCTGCCAAAGCTCCAAATCAGCTCTCCCTCCTCTGGCCAGGTTGATGGTGCATTATTGCAAGCTTGCTGAATCTATCACCGTGGGGATCAACTTGGTCTCCACAGTGTTGGGTACTCTCTTACGCTTAGGCTCTAGCACGGGCTTGCTGCCACCATCCTTCTGCATGACTGCCCCCTTTCTGGTGAAGAGCATCTCGTACTCCTTCTCTGTCAAGCAGAAAACACTAAGATTGTCAGCCAAGCCAGACACATGCTACACGTCCTTGATGACGCGCTGCACCCGTTTCCCACCAACCAATACCTCCATGTCCACGTCTCTTGGACCAGCTGCCAACTCGACCTTGTCATTTACGATCTCCAATGACTTGTTGGACATGGTGTAGCTGATGAATCCGACCATCTTGACGTGGGTGTGCTCCTCCACTTTGGAGTCAAGGCATTGCCGGTTAGTCTTCTTGAGGTAGTGTTTTTTATTACCATTGAGAAGCGCCTTCTTGCCTTTGGCATCCTTGCCATTGGCCTTTACCTCACTCACATGCCCAGTGGCCCTCCTTGCCACAGTTACGGCGCGTATCCTTCTTGGCGCACATCCTGCAGCCGCCATGTCTGCCACCTCCCTTGCTCCTACTTATGCCATCACGTGTTTTGGTGACGAGGGCTGATGAGGAAGACGAGGAATCCCTGCAACTCCAGCGCTGTAACTCGTTACGGATGTACTCTGTGACAACGACATAGGTGAGCCTGTCCTCTGTCCATCCTCCCAACACAGTGATGAGAGTGCTCCAACTGTCAACAAGGGCGATGAGGAGGGTCATTGTCTGCAGCTTCTTGCCGATCTTCCATCCCACGTAATTGAATTGTGAGATAAGCGGCTCAATTTTCTGCATGACGGAGATGACATCATCTCCCTCCTCAATTCGCACCATAAGGAGTCAATTCATGTTTACCAGTGACTTGGATTGATGGATGACGTAAAGTTTTGTCCAAGTTTTAGCTGTCGACATGCAACTTTGGAAGTAGTCCCGTAGTGTCTCTGCCATCTTTGACACCAACAGCATGAGAACCTCTGAGTTCTTCTTAAAAAGGCCTTGTTCTTCACTTCCGATGCTGTCCCTTCATCAAGGACTTCCCTTCATAACCTGCAAGAGCCACTTATGTGCAAGGTGGAACTTAAAGTGCCACCTCCGTAGCCCAAATCATGGGCCACCTACATACTTCTTGATGGACTGGGTCTCCTTCTGTGCCGTTTGCGCAGTCTTCCAGTCCGGGACCTCAGAATTTGATGGCAATGTCATCCGTGAAGCAATCCCGTCTGCCACAAAAGTCGTGAGAAATATGGAGACCGGTCAGCGTTGTAGACCCCTAACCCTTTGTCAAAAATTGCCCCCGGGCGGTGGCAGTTCCAACATGACCCGACGGGTCTTCACTTATGTTCACATCTTTGTTTTGTGCGAGTTTTGAGTCTAAGTGTGAGATTTCTGGCTGCCTCGCGCTATGTTTGTGGGAGTTGGAAAAAGTTGCAAGACAATCACCTTTGCAAAATGCATGAAGTAGTTCTTTGCATTTGTTGTTGGATGTGGACCTGAAATAACGAGTTGTAGGGCTAGTCTCAAGCTTTTGGATGTACCAAAACGCATGCGATTTGGTTAATTGTACCAATATGCTACGTGAGCTGAAGCACAACACCCCAATCTAGCCGCTCAATTGGCGATCCGCACAATGTCCGTCCACCGAGGAGCTCTTACACATCAAGGACCCATCAAAACATGTTTTCGGAGGCGTATATGTACCTACACATAGTGGCGGTGCCCCGTGCGCTTTTGGGGTCCATTCCTATGAGTTGATCATTGAGTTTGCTGATAGAGATTGATGTGGTTTGAAACGTGTCCACGGACCTGTAGTTGGAATTTCTACAAAGTCCTTGAGTAGCAAACTGTACTACTGTGTTTAAGAATCTGGGCCAGGATTTTGGCTAACTACCTCAATAATAACCTGCACTACTGGTTCCGGTGGATCTTATCCACTGGATGCCTTGGTAGTTTTACAGGGCTAAATCACCAGATGAACATTTGTTACTCATTCCGGTGGAATTCCCACCGACATTCAAAGTGCGGCCGACTCCTTGAGCCACCGCACACACCCAAAACTTGTAAACCCATATCTCCCTTGTCTCATTGTGGTGAACCAACTTCCTCCAGATTTAGTGACTTGTCGGGTTCTTGATTCCAAGCTGGATCCGAAGCACTCCTCAGATAGCTAGAGTAAAATGCAAGAGTTTCCCACTGTAACAGCTTGTCATTTAGGACCAATCACCCCAAATTCATACACCCCTCAAACAGTGCACATAAAACATCACTATACATGAGAAATTACAAAGAAATTCACTTTTATGTCGTTCCTCAACAATGGAAGGTGACAAGTAGCTTCCAAACCACACAATCCTTGATGTTTTTATTCACACTTCAGCGAAAGGCAGCTCGCCATGATCCCCATTTCCAAGAAGCTTTACTGAATTGAATCATGTGTATTCTCATGATTCACATGAGTTGCCAATATAATCATGTGAAACGTCTTTCATTCTTAAGAATCATGCAAGCAACGAGTTTGGAAGTTTTTGAAACACTTTTGACACGCTCCTATCAGAGTAATTTGAAATACCATTTGAATCAATAAAATAATTGGTCTACCATTGGTTGGATTTATTTTTTAATGGAAGCATGTAGTTATAGAAATTTAAAGTGTATGAACTGTTTAGGCTACCTATTTCTGTGTTTGTTTAAGCACATTGGGCTCTGTATGACTTTTTTTTCACAGTTCAAAACGTCCTCTAAACTGTGAAGCGATTTTGTCGAGACTGACCGAGTTTAGTGGAACATTCAGACCTGTTTTTTCTCGTTCGCTCCACCTACCCCCTCCCCCCCCCCCTACTCCACGAAGTGTACGTGGGGAGTGTGTGCGACGATGCACGGCTGTTAGCTGGTGTATCCAGCTTCAATGTACATTAGTGTATGTTCATACAGGACATATCAAAGAAGGTTCCCGGCTTGCACTTACTGCTCTTGGATTTCGATATTAATGGTTTTTCAAGTTGATTGAATGCGATACACTTTTTCGTTCAATGAATTCTACATACCATATAAATAATTGAACTTGAATTTCATGTGAAAGGCTAAGGGATTTCAAACTTCAATGGTGTTTTTCTCCATATAAAACGTTGAAATCAAGGTAACATTTGANGGATTTCGATATTAATGGTTTTTCAAGTTGATTGAATGCGATACACTTTTTCGTTCAATGAATTCTACATACCATATAAATAATTGAACTTGAATTTCATGTGAAAGGCTAAGGGATTTCAAACTTCAATGGTGTTTTTCTCCATATAAAACGTTGAAATCAAGGTAACATTTGATGCAGATTCGATCATTAAGGACTACCAAAATAATTCAAACCTGAAAAATCTCGTCTAATTCATAGATTTTATAATTTGAAATTTTCCATTCGTTGAAATCCAAGAGCAGTAGGGTATGTACTATTCTTTGTTGACACATGCTACAAAGACTACACTTGCATATGCACTCACGCCATGCACTTCAGTGGTGATAGTGGGGTTGGGATCGGCTTCCGAGTTCTGGTGCCAACCATCCACCCTCCTCTGGCGGTGAAGTGCATGTGGCGAGTGTTTGGGGTAGTGTACGTAAAACACCGCATGAGGAACTACGAGCTATACAAAGGTACTCAGGTCAATCAAATACATACCAACCATCGATACATGTTAATTGAGTATCATCAAACATCAATCCAAACAGTCGATCAAGTGATTCAAACAATTTGACAATTCAAGTTTTGGTCATCTCAATCCGTGAGATATCGCTCGATTCCATGATCGGACGGTCAGCAATAGCGATAGACTTAGAGAGATGTTTCCAAAACGGGGCTGCCAGTGAATCGTCGGCAATCTTCCTCGGCCGGCGGCGAGTCCCGACACCCAAATAGTCGGGCTTCGGCGGTGAAGCCCGAATATTGCAATGCCGGTTGGAAGGGGAGGAGGGCTGTTGACTGCGAGACCATTTATAGTTGTGCCGCTTGTACTGCTATACACGTGACAAAACTGGAAACAGCTGCGCATCTAGAAAAGTGCAGTGCAAAGTAGTGCACTTGACTGACAACTAGCGTGTCGCTCGAGCGGTGGGCTAGATTTTGTCAACGCCGCTCAAGAAACAGGTTTGGTTCCGAGTGTGTCATCACATTCACTCAAACAGTTAAATATATGAGCTTGTTCTCGCCGTTGTTCTTGACTAACTTTGAGTAAAAATATAGGACAAAAAGTAATATTACAACTCTAGCCATTCTTGCGTTGATGTCACAAACTATGTCTAATCTCCACTTGATTTGTCCAAAGTATGAATGATTTACCGGAGAGAGTTTAAAATGGAGGTAAACCTCTAAGTTATACAATGTTGTATCTTTATTCAAAGACAGTGTCAAAGATGTACTTATGGATACCTTCAGATCAAGTGGCAATAGATGATACTACCCACATCACTCAAAACAACATACATTAGTGTATTTCTCTACACACAAACCACACACCCAACCATTCACCTCCACTCACACTCCCCACGTACACTTTCCATACCTTCTCCACCCACCTAACGACCACTGCCCACAACACTGAAAATAGCAGTCACAAGTTTATTTATCCATACAAAACCCACACAACCAACCATACACCTCCACTCACACTCCCCACGTGCACTTTCCACCCCCACCCCCGTCCCCCCTATCTCACCCAATCACCACCAAATACATCACTCAAACAAATACACTAGTACAAATTTCTACATACATCCCACACATCCATTCATACACCTCTACTTACAATGTCCACATACACTTTCTACCTCCACATCCCCCCTTCCTCCCCCCATCCAACGGCCACCAACCAACCACACACACATTACTGAGAACAACAAGCAAACAGCAAGTGCACATTTCTACACACAAACCACATACATAGCCATACACAATCACTTATACTCCCCACATGCACTTTCCACCCCTTCCCCCTCCACCCAAAGATCACTACCCACATCACTCAAAACAACATACATAGGTGTATTTCTCTACACACAACCCACACGCCCTACCATACACCTCCACTCACACCCCCCGCATACACTTTTTATGCCTTCTTTACCCATCTACTGACCGCTGTCCACATCACTTAAAAAAACACTCACTAGTGTATACATCTACACACAACCCACACACCCAACCATACACCTCCACTTACACTCCCCACATACACTTTCCAACCCCATTATCCTCCCCCCATTTCTCACCCAATCACCACCAAACACATCACTCAAACCAATATACACAAGTACAAATTTCTACATACATCCCATAAACCCATTCATACACCCCCACTTACAATGTCCACGTACACTTTCTACCCCCACACCCCTCCTTCCTCCCCCCACCCAACGGCCGCCAACCAACCACATACACATCACTAAGAACAACGTACACAAGTACACAATTCTACATACAAACCCCATATCTAGCCATACACAATCGCTTACACTCCCCACATACACTTTCCACCCCTTCCTCTTCCACCCAAACACCACTATCCACATCACTTAAAACAACATGCACAAGTGTATATCTCTACACACAACCCACACACCCACATAAACTACACATGAACTACACATAACCATACACCTCCACTCACACCCCTGATATAAACTTCCCATACATTCTCCACCCACCTAACGACCACTGTCCACATCACTCCAAACAACATACACAAATGTATGTCTCTACACACAACCCACACACCCAACCATACACCTCTACTCACACTCCCCACATACACTTTCCATACCTTCTCCACCCACCTAACGAACACTTCCCACATCACTCAAAAAAGCATTCATAAGTGCATATGTTTATGCACAACCCGCATATCCAGCCATACATCTCCTCTTGTGATTCCCACATGCACTTTCAACCTCTCCCGTCCTCACTCTGCCTCACCACCACTAAAGAAATCACTAAGACCAATTTACTCATGAGAACCTTCTATGGGAGCTTCCTAGTGTACTAGAAAATTTTACACACACTTCACCTAGTGCATAAAAGTCCTCTGGGTAACTCTACCTCAAGATTGTCGACACCTCTCGAAGTTGCCTCTGGCATGCTCAAGGCCAAAAATACAATAGACGCTAAAACAAGTCACACGAGGAGTCCTGACAAGCACAAGCTGGATGATGTCGAAACAAAGGCAATTCACTCTAATCATTGGGAACTTGCTGAGTTGGCAGCCGAGGCGGTGAGGCGACTCTGGATGAATACCAACAATGGAGCTGCGACAACATCTGGAGGAGTGGAGACAACCCCCATTTCTACAATGTGGCTGAGACAAGGCAGTCCCATATCCACTTGAGCGTCCCTGTGAATGACAATTTCCTTAGATAAATTGGATTCCTAATAGATGTGTACGTGAACCGTACCCTCATTTAGTGAATACAGATGCACGGACAGCACGAAGCCCTTCACGCTATCATTGACACTATGACAAAACGTAAGTTGAGGATCACATTTCCCAACTTGTAGGCCCATGTCGGGCAAAGCATCAGGGCCCTAGCTTGTGATTGCAAGCTATAACATCTGGCCAGTCACGAGGCAACCTGTCGATGTAGCATTCTAAACAAGGTGTTACGGAGCGTGAGTCAAGTGCGGATGCAACATTAGTTGCAACGTGTCACAGGTAATGTTTCACCACGAGTGGTAACACAGAATTGCATATCTCAACAACATCAAGACTTGTCATGAACATGTCCTTCCTTCCTCCACACTATATGGAGATCTTCTAAAAGGGTGCAAAGCCAAATGATAAGCTAGATCACATTGATTGTGTTTGACATGTCAGCAAGGTTCAATTTAGTCAATGGAGTGACCTTTTGCCATAACAAAAATGGAGGCTAAGCTCTTCTTGTACGTGGTGAAGGAGTGTGATGAGCAGCTAACACACCAAGAGTGGTAGTCCATGTAGTGGGAGACTGTTTGTGCTACTATGCACAACAAGAACAACCGGCGTGGAGAGATGTGGTGTACCTTTGATAGATCAACAACTTTACGCAGTTGGGTAGCTTGCTCAATGCCTACTTGAGCAAGTTCACTACACTCACGGAGGAAACCAAAAGCTTTATTGAGGGTGATAGGACATTGACCTTCACGTACCTTGAGTGCTTGCTGTTGGAGTACTTGCACAATGGTCTTGCCAATGAGAAGCTCAATGACAAGAACACCACAACGGCAACGGAATAGGCTTGGACAAGCTTGAGGGCATTCTACAACTCCATGAGTAAGTTGTATTTTGAAAAACTCAAAGGACTACTAGAATACAACCCTAATGCGCATGCAAAGCAAGGCCACACCATGCGCTTGGACGCTGCATGGGCTTGAGGAACAGCTGCACAATGGGGAAGGATTAGGACAAGCAACCGTTGAGTCAAGAAGACTTGTGGGCACAAGGATCCCAACCACAAGCATGGTCATTACAATGACAAGATGCAGGCCGTGCATGAACTTTGCAACACAACCTCCCACGATGAACCTAACGACAACTATATGTAGCATGGCCATTTCAGGACTTAGTTCCCTGAGGCTACTAGTTGTGGACATGAGGTCGTGATGTTGGCTGCAATCATAGCACCACGTTGGGATGGTATAGCAGAATGCCGCAAACAGGGCCATGGACATGGCAGCAAATGTAACAATGGGTCTGGCTTTGGAAATGGACAAGGCCGTGGTACGTGTTTTTCCCACCCCTGAGAGACGTTAGTACAGACCACTAAGGGACTAAAGTGGACCACGAGTGTGGGTTTTTGTTTTTTGTCGAGGATGTAAGACAAATTGATTTTGCGACGAGCTCAAAATCCTATATTCTTTTCCCCTCTTATCGAACCTCATTATAAAGTTATTGAGCAGCATTGTCCACTAAACCTTGCATCTCTGAATGGGATTCATGATTGAACATCCTAAAAAATGGCAACACCGACTATCATGCAATAATAATATGACACATTGATTGAAGCAAATGCCCTGAAAGAAACAAGCTCAGCAGCATTCATTGTACCCTATGTCGATGATTTTGACCAGGTAAAATGTAAAGGCTCAAAGTTCCTAGCTGAATTCATGCGTGGCCACAAGACAAAAACTCCAGTGGGTGAATCATGGGGGTTGTGGCATCCCTCGTATCAATTCCTTATTCACCAAAAACTTGGCATCCTGTTTGTTGACTTGGAATAATGGAGGTTACAATACAATGCGGTTCAAAGGACACCTAGCAGGTACTTCCGTGAACGTGCTGGCTAGCAATAGAGGGGATGACTGGTTTTTTAGCCTTTGCTTTACCCAAAAGGTGGGCCATCAAATGGTGCAATTACCATAGGTGACATTTGTACAGTACCCGCAATCGGTACACATGAAGCAAAAAAATCCATTCAAAGAGACACACTAAGTATCACGCCACATAATTTCAATCTTATTGATCCAATTGACATGCGACAAGGCAATCATTGGCTCTATGATAACAAGGCTCTGATGTACTTTGTATAGAGCGCTTGATCCCTTGAAATGGACGTCACTTAACGTTGATTCCAACTATGAATTTGTCACCAAATCGACTTAAAGTCGATTCAAGCTTGTCTGTCATGTTGGTCAAGAGAAGTATTCAACAAAGTTGTCGATGATTACTTGCTCACGTACATAAAGTGGAGGATGATGTGAAGAATAACATACCACAAGTGATCAAATCTCTATCAGCATATTTCTCAAATGCATTTCAAGATTCGCCTACTTAGCTTCCAGCAAAACATCACATGGGCCACACAATCCTACTGCAACCCAATGCACCTTCTCCCTTTAGACCCATGTATTGGCTTAGTCTAGCAAAAAGGGAAGAGGTCAGACTCAAGCTCAATGAGTACCTTGGGCAAGGGTGGATCGTGCCAAGTAGATTGTTGTACGGCGCATTGATCCCTTTTGTGGACAGGATGGACGGTGGTTTGCGCATGTGCATGAACTATTATACATTACAAATGCATTTTCTTCCTTTGTGTAAAGGGTGCTACGAAATTTGCATCACGAGAGATGATATACCCAAAACAGTGTTTTGAATGCACATGGAATACTATCACTTCCAAGTTTTTGTACTTTTGGACTAACAATACCCCTGGAAGCATTTCAAGGAGAAATTGACTGTTTGACAAGAAACTTAGTCGATCTGACTTGGTTTACCTAGATAGCATGCTGGTCTTCTCCATGTCAATATAAAAGCACATAGTACATCTATGTAAAGTCCATGTGACGATTCGGGAATGAAAGCTTTATGTAGAAGTGAGCAAGTACAAACTTGTACAAGACGAGCTTGAACACCTTGAACACATTGACCGTAAAGACGAGATCCATGTGGACTCACGAAAAGTCCAAGTAGTGGTGGAATGTCTGCGTCTAGAAAACATTGAGCAAATTAGGTATTTCCTTGGCCTTGCAAACTATTTCTGACGATTTATGCACGGGTATTCAACCATGGTTGCTTTGCTAACCAGGCTCATGTAAAGAGGCATGCATTACAAACGGACACCTCGCTACAAGAACACCTGTTCCAAAGTAAAAAAGCTTCCAACCATAGCACCCATATTAGGTCTTCTGGATCCATCGCAGTCGTAGGAGGTGCAGTGTGGCGCGTCGATAATAACTCGAACTATCCTCATACAAAATGTTCATCTCGTTGCATGTAAGAGAAATTCTCATCCATGTAGAGAAACGGTACATGAATGGTGATGAAGAGCCCCACTCTATGGTACACACTTTCAAGATGTGGCGTTGCTGCCTTGAGGCCACTAAGGGGTACATGACTGACGTGACCGACCACAGCCGACTGGTACTTTCCCAAACGCAACCAAATACGTCAAAACATAGGCGAGTTGGACCAAACACTTGAGCTAGTTATCGTTCACATGGATTATTGGCTAGGACGCATCAACATGGAAAATCCACCAAGCCGAAAGCATGTGCAAACTAAAATAACCACCAAGGTCGGTGGGTTTTGTATGGCCATTGAAAAAGTTACAAAACAAAAAACCAATCCCTCAACACCTTTTGCAACAGTCACCTTGTGAGATTATCCATGAAAATGGTTTTGTAAACAGGTTCTGGATGAGTAATTATGTTGATTCCTAGTCTCAAGACTCTCGTAATCTAGACAAGTACAAATCGGTGGAGGCTGTAAGAACATAATGGCACGGAGAACAAGTTGTTGTGCCAGAATGAAGAGAACTTCAATCGACGATTATCTCTCAGTTCTACGATCCACCAGTGGTAGGTAATATGGGACCTCAAAAGACTAGACAAGTATTTTCGGACCACTACTTGCGATGATGATGGATTTTTTATATCTATCAGTATTGCAAGACACGCAACCCATTTCTTTGGAACGAGGGTAGTAACAAAACGCTTGACGAGCTGTTAAACTTTCCAACGACATTGATATCCTTGGAGCTTAATGGGAGTGTGTCAGCATGGACTTCATTTTTTGTCTTGTGAGATGGCCACGATGTAATACTATGGACAGTAAATCTTTTCATGAAGATGGCGCTTTTCATTTATGTAATTATTGAAGTGAAAATAGAGGAGACCGCTCGTCTCTTTTTTAAGCTGTGGCAAAGTACAACGGATTGGCGTTGTGCGTCATCTTCCATCGAGATAGCAAGTTTGCTTGTAAGTTCTGGTGAAAGATGCACGAGTACTTCAACAACAAGTGTAAAACTTTGACACTATTTCATCCTAAAATTGAAAAACAAGTTTAGTGCATGAATCACACTCAGGACCAGATGTTTTGCATGTTGGTGGACCCTGTCACAAGTAACTACGATGAATATCCAATACAAAAGAAATTGCGGTGAACAACTCAATGACTGCGTCCAGTTATTTCATACCATATGTGTCGAATAATTGTCGGAAGCCAATAGTGCTCACTTCATTGGTGAACAATGGGAGTACAAAAGGACATGTTCCTTCTGCTCAAGTCTTTGCAGAGCACATAGAGTCCTTGTTACACGACACTGAGGATCACCTTCATGGGTATTGGTCATGACAAAAAGAAAATGCCAAAAACTTAAGTGTGAGGTCTCGTGTGACATCCACGGCAAACATCCGCTCAGCATTAAAAAAATGGCTCAAGTCACGAGGGGCACAAAAATTCGAAAAAAACTGGATTGGATCATTTATATCGTTGCACGTATTGGGTCAATGGCGTACCGATTATTGATTCTGCCGAGTTTGAAGATACCATAGTGCTTTTATCATTTGCCTTTTGTGTTGAAACAAATTGTGTGCTTGAATGATTTAATGGAAAATTTGACCCCACGAGTTATTTTGGTATTTTGTTCTAAGGCCCACGAGTTTTACTTTCTTTTTTTTTTTTTGCTAAGAAGGGACAACGTCAGGTCCAGGTAGAATTCATGGAAGGCAGACCCCTCAGCGAGCTTGGGGCTTCAGGGTTCAACTTTATAAACTTCAAAGCCCCAATTGACCATCGGACGTCGTAGAGATTGCAAGACGTTTGACGTTCCACCACCGGCGGGGGCTTCAAAGTTTGACTTTCCGAACTTCAAAGCCCCAAGCGGCCATCGGACGTCCTACCAATGGCAAGACGTCCAACGCCTTGCCACTGGTAGGACATCTGACGTTGTTCCAATGGCAAGACCGTCAGATGGGCTGCCCACTCGTCAACCTCCCGCATTCTTCTCTGTTGTGAATGTTCAATGTGATTTCCACTTGAGGTTGGGCAGGAGCAATAAGGCCGTGGAGGCTGTGAAAGGACCCACGGGGCATGAATCGTCATGGATTTAAGGACATCCGCATTCGAGAGAACGTCCACCAGTCCTCTCACATCGTCATGGCTGCCTCTAGCACCTCAACTTCTTTGTCTTCAGGCAGGCCACCTTCAACTACTGGCCCATGCCGTAGTTGTTTTAACTAGGGCCTCAAGAGCTTGACCAAGGACAAGGCACAGGCAGTCATGAAGGTACCCTTTGATGCCCACATTGCTCGCCACCCTGTTCCCGCTAAGCTCCCACCCAGGCGCAAGGTTGGTCATCCACCAAAGAAGGCAGCAAAATCCTCCATCCTACTCATTCGACAAGAGAAAGCAGACCAGCCAATATCTGTGCCCAGTACCATCAACTCCCAGATTCGTGCTCCACCTCTACCTACTGCATCAGCAGTTGATGCCACTGATGTCATACCTCATAGTATCAACGAACCAAGCCACGCCAAGCCTCCTAAAAGGAGCCCGTGCGTCAACTGGATAGGGGATTTCCATCTTCCCGTATCCATGGCACAGTCCTTGCTGATAGCACTCAATACGGTGGCGTCAAGGCCTTGCAGAAAGCATACCGCAAGCTTGGCGGCAGATGCGCCTATGAAAATTTGAACCCATCAACGGTAAGGGCTTGGTACACTCCAAACACAATAGACCTTCTTCCTAAGTTGTGCCCATTCCACGCCCACATAGACGAGCTGCTCATCCAAGGCCCAACTTGCTATTGTGCTCATGGCCACCCTGGCTGTGAGTCGAAATGGACCGCCATCCTGAGATGTTGCAGATTTACCGTGAGGCTCTCAAAGAGCTGTGACAGAAAGGAATCATCATGAACTTGAGAAACATGAGGGCCATCTTCATTGCCTTGACAATAAAGCGCCACCAAAAGGAGCTACCCGTACAAGGAGGCATAACGACGTTACACCGTTCATGGATATGAGCGTTCATAAATGAGCAGTTGGGCTGGACGTACCGTCGCGGTACTATAGTTGCGCAAAAAGTACCGGCTGATTGGGAGGGACAGGTTCTCGTGATGCACAAGCCGTAACAGCCATGATGCACATGTTTTCTGTGCCACTAGAATTTGTTGTGAATGTTGATCACACGGGCATCAACCTGGTTGCCACTGGTGACGACAAGTACGCACCCACAGGCTCTAAGGAGGTGGCCATGATTGCCATGTACAGCAAGCGTGGCATAACGGCAGTAAAGGCCTCAATGATGGGGGTAGAGATGCTTCCCATACAACTCAATAATGGAGGAAATCACAGCATTACCAGCCTTTCAACCGTGATGTAGCCACGGCCAAGGAACAACACCACTTATACCTCACACGGACACCCAGCCATTGGGCCAATGCCCATACCACTAAGGAGTGGATCAGACATGTTGGACGTCCAAGGTACCAGCGCGCGTGTGCGCTGAAAAGCCTTGAGGCAAGGAAGCAAAAGCTTGTGCTTCTGCTTGATGCTTGGCGGCTGCACACCATGTGCGAGTTTTGTGACTTTCTTGTGGCCAGGTTCTCTTACAACCACTTGCTTTTAACTCCAGCAGGACGCACTTCCAAAACACAACCCACAGATGTTGGCCTTCAGCAAGCACTAAATGCCAGTATCTATGCATTGTACTTGGCATGGCACGCAATTGATGTTCTTAATGACATGCATAATGAGGGTGGCGGTGAGATCAAGATGAACATAGGGAAAATGAGGAACTTAGATATCACTTGGATCCTCAAGTCATGGATGGCACTTAAGGATGACCGAGTTCTACTCACCAAGGCATTTGTCAAGGTGTGACTTCGACCAATGCATGGAAATTTCCTTTCGTGAAATTGTTGCTAAGGAAGCCATGCAACCAAATAGTCATTTTTTCAGCCATGAAATAGTGCCTGAGGAGGAAGCTGTGTTGGTCATGTCGGTTGAGTAGGCTCTAGGACAGTTTTCCATGTGCTCCGACTCCACAAAAATTCCATGCACGTTCTGTCTTTGCCGGATTCTGGCCATAACATAGTGGGCAGAACCTATGTGCAAATCTTCAATTTTTTTCGTGTTCCAATCAAAGACCTCTGGAAACTTTAACACACTCCATGGATGAAGTTTTTTAGCTAATATGGGTAGATTTTGAAACACTACGGTATACGATGTTTCACATGAGCATGCTGGCTCCGAGTACGGTAGAAGGAACCGTTCAGCCACCAACAAGAGTCCTTGCTATGGACGGCGAATGTGAGGTTGTTTGCTTTCTCTAGCAAATAGATCATATGCTCCGGAAGCTTGTTTCTGGAGAATACCTCGTTCACTGGGCCGGTTGTGGACTTGAACATGACTCGTGAAAGCCTTGAGTATTTCTTGGCCACGAGGATACTCAATGAGCACTTGAGCAAGTTGGCAGCTCACACGGATCAATGAGTGGCATGGACACCACCTGAACCAGGCAGTGGTGAACATTGTTGGACGGCATTCACTGACAGTGACCACAGGAGGTTGCAAACACCCAACATGGTTCTCATGCAGATGCTCTGGCCTCAACGGGGGAGGCTGCAATCCATGCTAAACCTCAGGCTACAGTTTAGTTCAAAGTGCCATGCATGTGCTCATGTTTAGCTAGTAATGAATTTTTTTGATTTTCTTTCAGAATGTTGTTGTCTCGCTATAAAGTTCTCCTAGATATTGGGCATGAACCGAGACGGCTCATAACATTTGGGAAGGAATGTAATGGGAGGGCCAGTTTGACCCTCCCACCTTGCAACAGCAAGGGGCTGGTTTGAATCCAACCCTCACTATTGGAAGGGATAGTTGGTGGCCTGCCACTCGCTGGCTGCTAGCCAGTTGGTAGCCGGCCAGCTCCATGGCCGGCGGCTGGTCATGTGATCGGCAGACCACCTGCCAACGAGCCACAAGCCACTGATTACGTGCTCCCCCTCAATGGTGTGCANGCCGGCCAGCTCCATGGCCGGCGGCTGGTCATGTGATCGGCAGACCACCTGCCAACGAGCCACAAGCCACTGATTACGTGCTCCCCCTCAATGGTGTGCACTTTTCAACGATGAATATGTTTTGGTCTTGCAACTTTGCTGATATTCCAAGCTTGCTTTCTATGCTGTTGCGAATCATACATGTGTAGCGGGAGGGCCAGTTTCACCCTCCCACCTCGCATTAGCAAGGGACTGGTTTGCAACCACCCCTCGCTAATGTGAGGGCTGGCCAGTGGCCAGCCACTCGCTGTCCGCCAGCTGGCTGGGTGGCCAGCGGCCGGTCAGATGACCTGCCGGCTACCCACTGGCAAGCCACCAGCCGCCGATCAAGCTGGTGGCTTGATCAGCAACTGAGAGGCCACGAGGGCCTCGAGGGCGAGGCTTGTGGCCTCGTGTCCTTGTCCTCGTTTGCCCTCCTCACCAGCAAGAGTGAGCAAGGACAAGGGATAGGGGCGAGCGGGAGTGACGCATGAAAAAAGCAAAAGTGTCGGCGTGAAATTGCCGATCGTGCCTCACACGTGACGATTTTGTGCCAAAGTGTCAAAAACAAAACTTGAGTTTGTTTAGGTCAAAACTACAAGTTTAGAAACCGTAAAAATTGTATGAATTCACGAATCCAAGGTAGTAACCCCTCGTTTTAGACCCTGAATGGGGGGGCAAGGTCAAAATAGAAATGAACTTCCGGAGGCTTGAAATACTCAAAGCTCCCTATACGGGTCATCGATGACGATTTCCCCCAAGATTGACACAGAGGGGAAAACCCATCAAGTAAGCTCTACACACCATTGTGCGAACTCCAACGATGACCTAAGTACATGAGCTGGAGACATGGCCATCACAGTGGTGTCAGAGTAGGACCACCCTTGCGACTAAGTGTGCAACTGTTCCGATAGCTACAAGGGATACAAAACAATGCAAGCAGGTAGAGTTGCAGCAGAAAAGCCAGAGAGGGGTACAGGTTGAAAGCTTGACAGTGTTGTGTATCATAAATTACGTTGGAAAGCTCTTGAGGAGCTCAAGTATAGTTTGCCAGATCCTCTAAGCCTTTCGTACTTCCCAGGGGGCTAGGTGGATTTTCATTGGACGGGGTGGGGAGTTTCCACCCCCAAGCCACCAAATTTTCCCATCTTCTCAAGGCTCCCTCTGCTCCTCTTCAACCAAAAAATGGAGCAGTGTCCTTGCCCAAAATAAAGGACTCTCACAGCCTGAGAGACAATGAAAAAAGAGGAAGGCACCACTTTGAGGATTTTTGGAGGCTGCCACATTGTCGCGGAGCACTAGGAGGACGCCTCCATGGAGGCATAAGGCGTGCCATAAGAATGCGAGAAGAGGCCAAAGAAGACCAGAAGGCAAGAAGACAAAGTAGAAGAAAAGACCAGTGAGGAGGGAGCATACGGGGGTGCAAACTATTAGTTAGAAATGACCCCCTCCTCCTCACCATTTTTAGCGGTACTCCAATTCTTGTACCTTCCTTTTTCTTTCTTGCTTTGTTTTTTCTAGGCTTTTAAGCTTGCCTTGTGCCGTGAGTCACGTCTTTGGATTTTGCCCAAAATCCATGTGATTGTGCTGACTGTGGCAACACAAGAAATCATTTTTTTCTACCACATGATTACACCGACCATGGCGGCCTAGAAAGATGGAAATAAACTACATAAGTGCCTCACTAATCATAAGATCAATGTGACTCTGGGAGATGAAACCTCCCCAAGGTCATGGGGTGACCCTCAGAATGGTCATCGCGTGCTAATTACATGGATAACGGAATGGCAAGTGGCGGACCGTCCAAGACCAACAAGGCCAAGGTGGTGACGACCTCACCACACGCCCTCGGTGGACCCCAAGTCTTGGGAGCCATCGCCGCAAGCACGGCTGCCAAACCAACGGCAACCATACCACCAAAGGAAACCGGCACCAACCTCAACGACACCGAGAAGTGTGCGGAAGCCGGAAGAGTACTTGACGAGCACGTCAACGTGCACGTGGGCGACCCCCACGCGACAAACGGCACGCTCGAGGGTGTGGACCCTGACAAAGAGTGTGATGCCGACAATGGCAAAGGCGACAAGGATCACGATCGTCACCATCGTTGTATAAAAAACTGAAGCCATCGCTCAAGAAAGGCAAGGTGCTCGCTGAATTATCTTAAGGTGCCGATAGCAGTGAAGCTACCGCGAGCAAGGAAGGCACCGAAAGCAGCCACGTGGGAAGCTCCCGCGAAAACAAGATTGACGATGTTGTCGCAAAGGCAATTCGTGATGACAGCCGAAGGCAAGCTGAGTTGGTTGCCGAGGCGGCGAGCCGACTCAAGATCACCACCGCCGGTGGAGGTGTGGCACCACCCGGAGGAGTGGGGACGGATCCCCCTTCCTACAATGTGGCTGTAATGGGGCAGACCTGCGCCCACTCGAGCATCGTCGCTGATGACAGCCTCCTCCAAAGTGTGGGATTCTTTGGATGTGTGTATGCAAACCATATCCTCATATAGTGGGTAAAGGTACATGGGCAACGCGATGCTGAGGAGACTATCGCCAATGCTCTAACGACATGAGAGTTGGTCGCAATTACCAACCTGCTGGCCCACATCAAGCGGGGCATCACGAAACCTTGATTGTGATCACCAGCTGTAGCGCCCAGCTACTCATGTGGCAAGCCACCGATGCGAGGACTTCACAAGGCATTGCAGAGCGTGACTCAGGTGCAGATGTAGCAGCAACTGTAGCGCGCCACAGGTGCCTATGCTATCTTCGGTGATAGTGACGAATTGCCTAGCTTGACGACTTTGGGGATCGACATGAACACGTCCTTCCTCTACAGTGTGGAGATCTTTTACAAGGGCGTGAATCTGACTGATTGGCTGAATCATATGGGGCACATCTTATGTGTCTTCTAGGCGCCACTCGGTCAGTGAAGACCTCGCCACAATGTAACTTGAAGACAAGTTCAAGTACGTGGTCAAGGAGTGGGACGTGTAACAACCACACCTTGAGTGATAGCCCATGCCGTAGGAGGCCTTCTATGCAATCATGTGTAAGAATTGTATCCAACGCAAAGAGGCAAAGCACGCCTTCTACAAGATAAAGGACTTTAGGCAGCTGAGTAGCCTGATCGAAGCCTACTTGAGCGAGCTCACTGCACTTGTGGTGGAAGCCAAAATCTTCACCGAAGGTGATGGGACCCTTGCCTTCAAGTACTCGTAGTGCATGCTGCTAAAGTACTTGGGTGATGGTCTTCCTAGCAAAAAGCTAAAGGACAAGACCACCACAACAACAACTGGTCAAGCTTGGACAAGCTGGAGGGCATTGTGTGACTATGTGATCCAAGTGTTTTTGGCAAACCCGAAACACTACCATGATGCGCGCCTGAATGCGCGTGCATAACAAGGCCGTGACATGCACATGGACAATATAGGGGTTGGTGGGTCAGCTAGACAGGGAGGCGGGTCCAAGGGTAAGCCGCCTGCAAATCCTCCAATCAATAAGACTGGCGGACACAAGACTCCAGACCACAAGCGCAGTCACAACAGTGACAATCTGCAGGCGGCACGAGAGCGTTGTAATACAGCCTTTTGTGGTGGAATCTATCACAACTACATGCAGTATGGCCACTTGTGGGCTCAGTGTCCTGAGGCTGCTGGTGGTAGACAAGAGGTCGCAGCGTTAGTCTCGGCTACAGCACCTCCTGGAGATGGTGCAGTAGGATGCCGCGGACGGGGTCGTGGACATGGCCGCGGTCCCGGCAATGGGCCGGGCCGTGGTGATGGATAGGGTCATGGGACTGGTATTCCCTACCCTTAGTGACATCAATGGGGACCACTCAGGGATAAATCTGGATCATGAATGTAGGTTCATATTCTCAGGTGAGGATGTTAAACAATTGAAGTTTTTATGAGTTCAAACTTTTGTATTGTTTTCTCCCCTCTCATTAAACCTCATTCTACACCAGTTGATCGTCACTACCCACTAAACCATATATTTCTGAACAAGACGCGTGATCAGACATGCTTTGTGATGGCAACACCAACTATTGTGCAAGAGTTATGTACTATAGTGATTGAAGAAACCACCCTCAAAGCAGTGAGTTCCATCACGTTCGCGATACCTTTAGTATACGATTTTGACCCAATCAAATTCAAGGACTGGAAGGTGCTAGCCAAATTTACACATTTCCGCAAGATGTGGACTAGAGTGGGTGAATCGTGAGAGTTACAGTGCCCAACATACAGATTTTGTGTTTATCACAAACTCGGTTTGCAGTCAACGGGCCTGTTTACCCAGAAGAGTGGAGGTAACATGACGATGTAGTTCCGAGGATACGTAGCTTTTGCTCCAGTGAATAAACTGGCTGTCACTAGAGGAAATGACTCCTTTGTTAGCCTTGGCTTTATTAGACAGGTTGGCCTTAAGTACGAGCCATAAAATGACGCACTTTTTGTTGGTGATAGCTGTACTGTACCCGTGAACGGTACTTACAAAGCAAAAATCTGTATTCAAGGATACACACAAAGTGTCACGCTAAATGTACTCAACCCTCTTGACCCGTTTGATGTGGTTCTGGATGATCTCTCAATCCGTGAAAGTAAGGCCCTGATGTGCTTTGAATCAAAGCATTTGATCCTCCAAAATGGACAACATCGCTTTACAATGATTTAGAGTATGAAACTGTCACTGACCCGACTTAAGGTCCATGCCATCTTGTCTGTGATGCAGGTCAAGAGACGTATTTGACAAGGTTATTGATGTTTTTAGGCTCAACTACAGAAAGTGGAGGATGACGTGAAGGAAGACACGACGCTTGAGATCAAATCTCTACTGGTAGAGTTATCGGATGTATTCCAAGACCCAGCAGATGGGCTTCCACTAGAATAAATCATGGGCCACGCAATTCTACTACAGCTGGAGGCAACTCCTCCGTTTAGCCCCATGTACTGCCTCTGTCCGGCAGAGAGGCAAGAGGCCAAAGGCCAAACTATATAGTACCTTACAAATGGGTAGATCGAGCCAAGTAGCTTGCTATACGGTGCGCCAATCGTTTTTGTGAACAAAAAGGATGGTGGTTTAGGCATGTTCGTGGACTACCGGGCGTTGAACAAGCTGATGGTGAAAGATTGATTCCCCTTACCGCGGATCGAAGACTTGTTTGACCAATACAAAGGGGCAAAAGTCTTTTTGTCCTTGGACTTTTCTCAAGGGTGCCATCAAATCCGCGTTACGGAAGATGATGAACGCACGTGGGGCACTATGAGTTAAGAGTTTTAAGCTTCAAACTAACAAACGCCTCAGCAACATTCCAAGGAGAAATGAACCAAACTTTCGCCAAGCAACTCGGCTAGTTTGTCTCTGTTTACCTAGACTACATCCCTGTTTTCTCCAAGTCCATTGAAAATCACATAGAACATCTACGCAATTCTCATAATCGTTTTGGGAACAGAAACTGTATGTAAAAGTGAGCAAGTGCAAGTTTGCACAAGATGAGCTTGGATACCTTGGACGCATCGTCGGCAAGGACGGTATCCATGTTGACCCACAAAAGGTCCAAGCTGGCATGAACTGGCCACGCCCACAAAATGTTGGGCAAATCTGGTCTTTCCTTGGCCTTGTGAACTATGTTTGAAGGTTTGTGCAAGGATGTTTCACCTTGGTAGGATCGCTAGCCAGGTTCATGCGAAAAGACGTGCATTGGGATTGTACTTCTAATTGCAAGATTTTTGAACAAGAAGGAGCTATTCAAAGTGTCCATCTGAGCTCTTATCGACACATCACAACTGTGGGAGGTGTAATGTGATGCATTGGTAGTAGGTATTGGAGCCGTCCTCATCTAGAATGGTCACCAAGTTGCATATGGGAGCCGTAAGCTCATACCCGTCAAGCCGCAGAACACGACTAGGGATCAAGAACTTCTTGTGGTAGTACACACTTTTAAGATGTGGCATTACTACCTTAAGGGTGCTGAAGGAGGTGTGACGATCGTGACCAATCACAGCCCATTGGTGTTCTTCCAATCGCAACCGAACCTGTCAAGACAACATGCGTGTTGGAGCGAATACTTGAGTCAATTCTTGTTCACATGGGAATATCTGTCAGAACACATCAACATGGCCAATCCACTAAGCCAACAGCCTGTGGAAGTTAAAGCAACCATTGAAGTCGGTGGGTGTTTTATGGCCATTGTAGCAGCAACAGTACAAACACCGGACCACCCGCACCTCTACATCACTCGCCACAAGAGGTTATTTGCTACAATAATTTGTAAACACGATCCGGATAGGATAGTGTGTGGATTCTGAGTTTGAGGACTCTTGTAATCTATAAAATAACAGTTTGGTGGACGTCTCAGGAATGTTTTGGCACGGAGAACAAGTTGTTGTGCCTGACTCCACAGACCTTTGAGGAAATATTACCTCCCAGTTCGATGACCCGCTGGTCGTAGGTCATGTGAGTCCTTGAAAGACCGGACATGCACTCGCGAGCCACTATTGATAGCCAGGATGGAGTTTGGATGTCCGTAAGTGTTGCATGACATGCAATCCATATCTTTGGAAGAAGGCTAGTGACAAATAGCCTATTGAACTACTCGAACATCTTCCCATTCCCAGAACTACATGGGGGTGCATTAGCATGGACTTTTTTATTGATCTTGCGGACACGGCCAGTGGGCACGATGCAATGCTTGCGGCTGTGGAGGTTCTGATGAAGATGACACACTTCATTCTTACAGCCACTGATGTGAACGTAGAGGGGACCGCTTGTCTCTTTTTTAAGGGTGTGGTAAAGAATGACAGTTTGTCGTTGCACATTATCCCCAATCGAGAAAGAACATGTATAAGAGAGTTTTGGCAAACGATGTACAAGTACTTCGGCAACTAGTCGTGAATGTCAATAGTATTTCACCCCCAAAACAACAGAGAAATAGAGTGCATAAACCACACTTTGGAGAAAATTCTCTAGACATACGTGGACCCTACCATGAATGAAAAGGACAAATTACTAGCACTGAAAGAGTTTGGAACGAATAACTCGGTGAACGCGTCTACACAATTCACACCGTTTGTGTTTAAAAGTGGTCGGAATCCAGTGGTGTCCTCATCATTGGTGAAGAGTGGAAATACTAGACCACACGTTCCTTTTGCTCAAGCCTTTGCTGAGCGTATTGACTCCTTGCTACAGGAGGCAAAGGGTCACCTTCAAGCTGCTCGGCAACAAGAGAAGGTATTTTCCATTAAAAGTCGTCATGAGGTCTCATTTGACATGGGTGACAAAGTGCTTCTTAGCACTAAGAATATTTTGCGAAAGTTGCTAGGGGCACAAAAACCTCTATTAAAGTGGATTGGGCCATTTTCCGTCATTGCACGCATCGAGCCAGTGGCATACCGATTGATGCTTCCGTTGATTATGAAGACACATGATGTGTTCCATGTGAAACTAGTGGCTCCATACACGGCAGAGGGAACCATCCAACCACCACGAGTAGTCCTTGTTGACGATGGCCAATACAAAAAAAAATCGTCTACTCGAGCACTGAGAGCGTATACTACAGCCACGGGTTGTTAGGGAATACCTCATTTGTTGGGCCGGTTGTGGACTTGAACATAAATCATGGGAGCCCGAATCTCGGTTGCGCACAAAGCTGGTCAACGAGTAC
>SZWC01007745.1:105151-112651 GCA_023375785.1 Penium margaritaceum | reverse complement strand
TCGAGGTCCAAGTCGTGATCTCACTTGCCCTGCTGACAGCGAGCGATATCGCGGCACAGGGTTCTGAACCTGGGGAGTCAAACTTTCTTACCCTCTCGTCCGCAACCACCACATGTCGCGACTCACTCTCGAAGGAGGGAGAGTGCATTCGCCGCACAAACAAGTTGCGTGTATTCTTTCAAAGTTTCGTAATTTTTCTACGTTTCACAAATCAGCAAAGGTCCATTCCTGCCGGACTGCGGCACGTCAGGAACGGAGCGGGAGGGAACTGGGCAGTTGCGAATGCCCTCTTCCGCTGCGAATCTCTCGCGAGCGCTTGAAAGCTCGAAACCAAACGCTGCAAAAGTGGCGGCCACCGCAGAGTCACCGCACGCGGCAGCCTTGCTGTGGCCCATGAATGACACATCCCTTGTGGTCTGTCGATTCGTCTGCAGCTGTTTTGTCTGCCGCAGCTGCGTTTGTTGCAATCTGCGGCAGCTGAGGGGCAAGCCTCCGACTTCTGCGGCATAGGGAACACACGACGGAGTAAAAGTCCATTGCAACGAAACTAGGGGCTGGATTCTAGCGATCGCGCATTTTCGAGTATTACGGAATCCTAATAATAGGAAGCACGGGTTCGACACCGGTGAGATCGTGCCGGTGGCGAGCTCACAGGCGCCGCAGTCCGGCAGGAATGGACCTCCGCCAAGTGCCGTTGCTGCAAAACTCGAATGGGTGCGTAACGAAAATCCGTTTCGTATAAATGTGGGCACATTCTCTGCGGCAGACTCCGTGGGATGCTCTGTGGCAGCAGGTCTGCAGCAGGTCTGCAGTAGGTCTGCAGCAGGTCTGCAGCAGGTCTGCGGCAGGTCTGCAGCAGGTCTGCAGCAGGTCTGCAGCAGGTCTGCGGCAGGTCTGCAGCAGGTCTGCGGAAGGACAAAAGGGACCGCTCTTTCTTCCGCACCGCAGTCTGGCAGGAAAGGACCCTCACCTTCACAGCAAACGCTTTCCATCTTTTCGCATGCAGCGTGCTCAACACAGCTGATTATTCCGCCCGCAAACTCGCAAAGTCACAAACCATACTGCGAAGTTGCAACTAGGAATGAGCTTCCGAGTATACTCGGCCCTGGCAGGGCCAAACTCATACTCGCGAGTATTGAGCTGTTCACCTAACAAACCATACTCGCGAGTATTGAGCTGTTCACCTAACAAACCATACTCGCGAGTATTGAGCTGTTCACCTAACAAACCATACTCGCGAGTATTGAGCTGTTCACCCAACAAACCATACTCGCGAGTATTGAGTTGTTCACCTAACAAACCATACTCACGAGCACGAGTATTACAGCTAGTATCACGAGTGAGCAGTGATGGAGGTACGCGCGCCTTAAGTACTAGTACTTAAGGCGCGCCCTGTTGGTGAGTAAGGCGCGCCTTCCTCCATCTAGCTTCAAACCTGCTCTAAAAATTGCAAAAAAAAATTGGAGACATTCCCTGTCGGGAGAGGAGTCAGAATCCGACGTGCAAACTCATCATAAAAATGGTCACAGGCCCGTACGCTCAAAAGTACGTTTCCTGGACACTCTAGGCAGGGGCTTAGGGTTCGTTTCTGGACGACTATTCCACAGCAAAACCTGCAGCTTTGCGAAGTGACGACCTACAAACGGAAGCGGGGGCGAGGAGAGGACCACCCCACCGGCGGAATCAGGGCGCTGAACATCCTTTGTGCAACACCCTTCGGGCTGTCGAGTGAACGAAGTTCGGCCGACTACGGCCGAACTTCGTTCGGCCGAAGTCCGACGCCACTTTTTTCAATTTCAGCCATACGTTAGGGTCGACCGACTGCCTTTCTCTCGGTTTGAGAAGTAGACAGCACCGTAGCTACACATACGCACCGATGTCGACATACGGGTGCCAACTGGTGCGTTCATTTCTCTCATTGCAGCAAATAGACAACGACCTTTTTTATTTCCTGCAGCCAGACGACGTTTTCTCTCATCTGCACGTGGACAAAGAAACATACGTAGTCGGTCTATAAACCGAACTTTTTTTTAACAAAGTTCAACTTCGTTCGGCCGACAGCCCGACAACCTTTTTTTTACACTAACCGAATGGCTCTTTCTCTCAGCGTAAAATGGACAACTGGAATAAAAGCAGAAGAACGGGAAAACAAACAGGTCAACGGGCTGTGAACAAAACGATCTTCGGTCGACGGTCTCTCACTTCTGCTAGCCTGTTTTACTAGCGAACGCCCACCTTTTGTTTGAACTCCAAAGGGGTTGCGGCGGCCACCTTTTATGCTCAAACAGGGCCCACAACTAACGTCGACTAACGTCGACGTTAGTCCGGGGTTCGGAGTTTCCGACGTCGAGTGGTTAATTCCATCGGCTACGATCGAGCCTTGGCCAGCGCGATCTCCTATGTGGACGGTGAGAGTCGTATCTTTTTCGCTGCTCGTTTTTTCTTTTTTGTAAATTCTACAGATTTTTTTAACCGACGGGTCCTGGCCTACGCGAATCGCCAGAGCGTGCTGCATCTGCACGTTTTTTTCCGGATTTTCTCCTTTTTTTTCCTGCTCGCTGTCTGGTAAAAGGCGCGCCTTGGAAGGCGCGCCTTACGCCTTGACGCCTTAAACGCCTTACTGGCGAGTAAGGCGCGCCTTCTCACATCACTGCAAGTGAGCGAGTATGTCAGGTCAAGCACCAAGTATCGAGTATTCGGAGCATTTAAGCGAGTTTACTCACGGGCATGGGAGGCAGAAAAACACTCCAGAGCAGAACGAGGGGAATGTAGAAAATTAACTATTTTCAATCACATGACATGGTGCACATTGAAAATGGTCTCCACAAGTATCCCACCTCCCCCATCTAAACTGCCCACCCTCTTTGCTCCTTCCCCCTCCCCTCTGTCCATTGTACCCATGTCATCAACCTTAAAAACTATCACACTGTGTCCAGGATGACAGCTGCTGCACCGCTTCAACAGACACATGGCTGAGCTGTGGGCGGTTCTCTGTGGCGATGTTCCGCCCCACTGAGAACAGCCTCTCGCAGGGCACACTCGTTGCTGGCAGAGCAAGCACGTCACGTGCCGCTGCAGCGAGGATTGGCCACTGCGTTGCGTTCACTTTCTAGAAGCTTAGGATGTCCGAGTTGGCAGCCGGTTCCCGCGGTTGTAGTGGTCAAATTGCCACTCGGCTTCGCCGATTGTGGTGGTGGTGGGCTGCACATCTGACACGAACATGCTGTCGTATATGTCGTCGTCGTCGTCGTCATCGACCCCGCTGCCGTCGTTCCTGTTAGGGAGAAGTTGCAGGGCCCCTCCATCGCCTGCAGCTCCGTCTGCAATTGGGCCCACATCATCACTGTCCGACGCAGCTGTGCGATAGTGATTTTTCAAAACGCTTTGCAAAGCGTTTAAAAAATCACTATCCTACAGTTGCGCCCACATCATCACTGCCCAACGCAGCTGTGCCCGATGTTGACGGGGCGGTGCTACTGCTGGCGGTGCCAGCAGCAGGAGATAGAGTTGGGGCCGATTATAATCTAATCTCGGTTTTTCCGGTTTTTGTAACCGGAAAACCGGAATCAAAACCAAACCTAATCGAAAGGTCGATTTCGATTCGGTTTCGGTTTCCCCTCTGGAAACCGATTTCGATTATAATCTAAAATCGCGATTTCCCAACTCTAGCAGGAGAGTCATGGGTTTCAGGAGCGGTGCACTCCTGGTTCGTGGCCTGAGCAAGGTACTCATCCTCGCAGGGACGGAGGAGGCGGAGGCAGGTGTCACGGATGCTTGCCGCGACGCGGCATGGCCCTCCCCACTCTGGCTCGTCTCGTACCACTCGAGACGGAAGCGTGGGTCAATCACCGTGGCAAGCGTGTACCGGTCCGAGGTCAAGGAGTAGTGGCTCGGTTTCTCTACTGTGGCGGACAGGCTTCTGTGCAGAGCTGTGGCATACCGAGGCTCCTCGTCCATGGAGGTATATACCTCCTCCACCCACAGCCGCTCCTCGCGCTCACACTCTGCTTCAGTTATGCGACGCTGCCCATGTTCTGCAGCTCGGGCAGACTCCTCTCCCTCCCTCAACGCCTTCCTCTTCTCCTCGACCGTTGCGTCCAGCTCTGCAGCTGCCGCCTCCAGCTTGGACATGTGCTTCTGCAAGCCGTCCATGATGTTGTTGTGCACTGGCACGACGACAGACAAGGTGGGTTTTTCTCACCGCTGACGTTCTCAGTGATGCGCTGGAACGGGCAGAGGATGATGGCTAGCTTCTTGATGTAGGACCACTGGTCGAACGTGAGGGCCAGGGCCTCGGCTTCACGTGTTGCGCTGGCGAAGTACTGGAGGATCAAGGGTTTCTGCTCAAGCAGCATCTGCAGCATGATGCCGACAGAGTTCCAGCGTGTCGGGCAGTTTTTCTGGAGTTTGAGCACCTTCGGCCCCTCGGAATTGGAGGCGGCGATGTCGCGTAGGGCTTGCTCCCGCAGACTGGAGCCCGTGATGTGCACGACGATGGCACGTGCGACATCAATCATGTCGCTGACTGGCTTCGGCTTGCAGATCTCGCCGATGCCGAGGTTGAGGGAGTGAGCGAAGCAGCGATTGTGGCCGTCCGCTGAGAAGTGGGTAGGGGTGTTAAACGGTTTCGAATCTTGCTTCTGACCCGGTTTTGGGAAACCGATTCGATTCGAAACCGGTTAGTTTTGGTTTTGCTAAACCGGTTTGCCGGATCAGGAAAACGTCCAGTTCACAACCAGTTCGGTTTGGTTGTCTGCCTTCAGTTTCGAATCGAATCGAATCGGTTTAGGTTTCGGTTTCGGTTCCGGTTTCAGTCTCAGCCATCGCAAACCGGCTGAACTGGAACCGTTTGACATCAGATCGTGACAATGAGTGTCGCGGTCCTCCCTCCTTGCATCCCTCTCCCGCCCCCCTTCTAACACCTTTTCAGGCTGAAACTTTCCCCTGCCATGCAGACCACGGCAATGTAGGTCCCCTATCCCCACCACTCCCTCCCCCCCTCTCCTCAACCCCCGAACCTCCCCCACCCACTCTCCGCCTGATGACTCAGGATGATGACTTATCAGAAAAAAGAACGAAAACAAAGCTGGCTTTTAAGCCAAGTGGCATTTAACTGACCTTAAGTGAAGCAACGGTTCTGATCGAACTTTCTGACCCTTATTTTCCCCTCTTTTGGGAGTAAATGTGCTTCTGAACAGGAATTTGGGGTCCTGGAGTGTTGCCTTTGGGTGTTGCTCTTAGTTGCAGCTTCGTTTGTGGCAGAACCGAAATAAACCGGTCGGAGTTCCAGATCGAATCGGTTCTGGCATTGGCGGTTTCGGTTTCGGTTTCAATGAAACCTGAACCGGTAGTTCCGGATCAGTGAACCGGTTCAGGTTCATTCCGGTTCTGCCGGTTCGAATCGGATCAGTTCCGGTTTGAACCGGTTTAACACCCCTGGAAGTGGGTGGGTGTTCGGCACGATGTGCTGCTCCACCATAGCTGTGTTGACAACATGGTTATGGAGGGTGATGGAGAAGAGGTCGTCCCAGAGGTCAAAGTCGGATTCCACGCAGCGACGAAAGACCTCATACAGCTGGGATGCGGTGTGGTTGAGGCAGAGGGCGGTGCAGGTGAGCGCAGCACTTCGGCACTCTCAGTCTTTAATCCAGTGGGCGGTGATGCCGATAAACGACACGTTGGTGCGGGGAGGTCCACCCGTCGTTGGTGAGGGACACCTTGTTGTCTGCAGCCTAGATGGTGGCGCGCAGGCGTTCGTTGAAATGCGGAACAGCGGCGATGATGTCATGAGAGTACGTGGTGCGATGGTGGAGAGCTGCGTTGCGGTGGGAGTGTGTGAAGGCGTTCTTCAACCAAAAGGAATTCACGGTGGCGTACGCTTCCTTCTTCTCGATGAGGTACTTCCAGATGCACGAATGGAAGTAGTCCTTGTTGAAGATGGCGGATTGTCCGGCGGGTCCATGGCCAATAGGAGTGGCCGCTGCGTCCACGGTGACTCGGCCCATCTTCTTCAGGATGCCCGGAGGGACGACGCCATCCGCCACGAATTGTTCGAAGCGTTCTTTGTGCACGCTGCCCACGTGGTACCACATGGACGTAGAGTTGCCCTCGGACTGGTTGATGGTCTTGGGCACCTCTTTGCCCTCTTTGTTGACGCGGACAGGGCAGAGCAGGCACTGGGCAGTGTCCCGATACGCTTAAAAACCTGCCATGTGGCATTGTTGGTGTCTCGCTCGCAGACGGTGGCGTTTGTCTGCATGGGCTCCACAGGCCGTTCGTCGGGGGTCGACTCTCGCGTGGTGATGGCCGGGGTGTGGTTGGTGGAGGACGCCATGGTAGGGTGTGTAGACCTAAACTGAAAGATGGCGACAAGTGAAGGAACTCGCTGAATATGTATGGGTGCAAGGGGCATGGCGCTTCGGTTCATGGCGCATCGGTTCAATGCGATCCATTTTGAAGACTCAAAATCAAAGCGCATGGCTCGACGAGTGCACGGTGCATCGATACCAATTTAAGCCTTCAAAAAGAGGACGACCGGGCAATGAATCTAGGCATGAGAATCCAGATATATCCGTCCTTTTTTGGAGATATCCGCTATCCGGATATTTTCACCAGTCAGGTATCCGCTATCCGGATAGTTACCTTAAATATCCGGATACTTACGGATACTTGCGGATTCTTGCACTATCCGTGTAGTTCAACGGATAGAAGTACGGATACATCCGGATACTTGTACGGATACCAGCGGATACCTCCGGATACTAACGGATACCTTCAGAAAAAGCCAGAAATATCCGGCTGGTATCCACATCCGGATATATCCGGATGTATCCGGATATCCTTCTAAGTTGTTTTCCAGGTACTATCCGCTATCTGGATACTAGACGGATAGTGCGGATACCACGGATAGCGGATATTTTTTTCTCATGCCAAAATGAATCTGGGCAGAGGTTCACTTGCCTTGGCCGTCGGTACATGCGGCCGTAGCCTTTGAACAAACCTACCATGTATTAGGTGTTCGACGTAGAAAGAGGGGTCAAACCACATACACAAATGTTGAATATCCTTGCTGACTAGGATCGTCAGGATCTTAGTCAGCCACGTACCCGTTGTAGTGGACCATAAGGTAAAGTAATGTCTGTGGTCACTTGCATCGCAAACCCTATTCGTTATTTCCAGGTTTCGATGTGGAGGCGGCGAGTACCCCTCTGCTCTCCGGGGGCCCACAGGTTTGAGACAGGCGAACCAGTATTGCTCGAAGTTTAGGGCCCCTTCGCTACCGAGGCATATGTGCGAGTTTCGGGCAGATTCATCGGTCACGAAGGGCCCCGTCGCGACCGCGGATACGCGCGCGGAACTCGGCGTCTGAAACACGCCGGTGTCGGACTCGCTTCACTCGCGAGTATGTTTACGCACGAGTTAAACTCGCGAGTACCGAGTATGGACGCTCATCCCTCGTTGCAACTGCAGATTCCCCTCCCACAAAGCCCGTCATTGCAC